>JBCAUI010301854.1:0-15528 GCA_038406195.1 Haplosyllis anthogorgicola
TTTGCAAGGACACCATGCCATTCCCGGACATTTGCACTCAAAATTCCAGGTGTCCTTGCAAAAGGGGTTCGACTGTAGCATTTATTTGATCCTATTTACAAATGCACATTTGTACAGTATAAAAATAAGTTACACTGGGCTTGTATCACGCATGCGTCAGGTTTACGTGCGCATGCCTGAACCAACATAAATTTTGTTGGAATTTTTAAAGAAACTTACAAAAGAAATGTAATTTGCAATTCAAGGAAAATCCGAAAACATCTCTTATCCCTCTTCCTCTGTACTGCACCCTTTGTTTCTGATGCATCTCTTCAGCTTCGTTTCCCTTTTTTCACCAGCTAATTTTCATTTCAGTTCACAAAATTCCAACTCAATAAAACCCAAGGAGTTTGTCTCTCTTTCCCCCCGGGCTGTACAATTAACTTTGGTCCATGATAAATCTTATTGTGGATCTTTCACAGAAAATTACGAAATGAATTTCCAGTTTCAGTCATTCCACTTTGTGACGTAATTGCACAATATGAAGTCATCATATGATGTGACGTCACTGCTCTTTACTTCTGGTCCACCTCTTCCTTTACTTCCTCCTTCACCTCTCCTGTTTCTTTCTGTCTCTCCGCCTCCAGCTCCTCCTCCACCTCGTTCTTTATCTCCGTCCCTATCGTCGTCGTCGTCGTCTCATCTTCACTGTCACTACCCCCCGCACCCGGGTGCTCCTCCTGAATGGAATAATTTATTTTATTTATTTTCCTTTTCTTCCAGTTTACGTGCATATCTCAAACGACGAACCACAATACAGTCGTCCCCGCTTATATCGATATCCCGCTTATATCGATACAATTTTATGTCGCCAAATTTATCGATATAACCAGGGATCACTGTATAAACATCTGCATTGTGCGTACTAACCATTGGCCCATTGGGTGAACTACTGTTATCCATATACAGTAGAACCCGTTTTGAACGACACCCTAAGATTTTAGGGCAAACATGCTGCAAAAGGCAGGTATGCCGTACAACACAGGTAAAATAAACATAAATAATAAGGATTTATTTTACAGTGACATTGCCGTAAAAGGCAGGTATGCTGTAAAAACGGCGCCGCCCAAAACAGGTTGTACTGTACCATTGATAGTGGGTTTTTCGCCAATGCCGATTTCACTGTACTTACAACAAAGAAACTTATAAATGCGACTTTTTTATGTGATTCTTGCTACAATAACAATGTTTAAGTAGATGGCGCACTTGGTTGAAGCCGTAGTGCTGCTGCTTCTCCCGCTGGAACTCGCGGTGCCCCTGTGGAGGTCCCGGCAGAGTCATCCCGAGGCGTGGCGTGAAACCCTGCTGCTCGTGCATGTCTACAAACGACAACAGGAAAATTAGTGGCTGAACAGGCAGTGAGGTGATGAGTCCCGTAACCCTGTGGAGGCCCCGGCTTAGTCATCTTAATGCTTGGCATGAAACCCTGCTAAAACATAGGAATGAATGTCTGTTCGGAAACGTTGCACCTGTACATGTCAAACACGAACAGCATCATGTGTAATAAAACATTGAATCAACACAGAACAATATCAATACAGGAATAAGAATCTTACCAGCCACTTTGTGTCGGTACATGTCGAACACAAACTGCGCCATGTGCGGCATCTCCTCAATGATGATCGGCGCTTCCGCCTGCATCTCGTCCGCGCGCCTCTGTGCGGGGTAGGTCTCACTCGGCGCTAAGTGGAGCTGTAAGAGACAAGAAAGGCAAATGAAATGTTACACTTGAGCGAATTTAGAGATTCTGTGAAGGGTTTCACAATCAATGAATACCGTAATAAAAAGAATATGTACCACTTTACTGAAAATGAGATAATAGACACCTTTTTGGTGTAAATTGGAAGGACACTTTTAGTCTTTAAACTACTCAACACTGTAAATATTTTGTAAAAAATTCAAAGTTTAAAGCCCAAAGAGACCATTGCTAAAGGTCTCGTTTCTTCCCGCGATTTCTCAGAAAGGATTTCTAGGTTCTTAAGTAAAATCCTATGTTTTTACTGTTATTTTATGCCATGCTTTTGTGTCATTTTCGTCCGAATCACACAAACCTTTCATGTTACCTTAAGTGGTCGCGCCGTCAGCTGGTTGAACGCCGGCGTCAGCTCAAAGCAGTTCTGGAAGAGAGAGACACGTGCGAACACATAGAGACCGAGGCGTGCACGTGACATGGCGACGACCAATCGGCGCACGTCTCTCAGATGCCCCACGGCCTTGGTTCTCACCAAAGACAACAATATGTAATCGTTCTGCTGACCCTGCAATAAGAAGGTGAAAGTTGTTAATTTGACATTTCAGGTATCACCAGCGCTTCATAATTTCTTCATCAAACCTTGGGAGAATTCAGGGTCGATACCACAACTGTTCACTACAGTGCAACAGCGCGTCTTCATCAACTAAACGGACACAAATTTTGGTGTGTTTAGTATGCGTTGAGCTTCCTGTGAGCGTTAGTCCCATTGGCTTAACATTAGAGCATTACTGTCTGTTGAGGAGGGGCCGTTTAGTTTATGAAGACATGCTGCAAATCGGTGGCCAATAGTGGTTTATATCTTCCCTCAGGGTGCTACTGAGCAAACCTTGTGGCATCACATCACACTGATGTGAGCCCCCTTCAATATCCGAAATTTCCTTAAATTTCACGGGGTTTTGAAAAAACCCCAAATAAAACAAATAGCATGTCTCCAATGATCAAGACTTTCTGTCTAGTGACTTCTCTCGTATTTAAAATTAAAATCACACAAGTGGTTCACAACTGTACCTGGAATCTGTCGACTGTCGTCACTTTATGCGGCTGTCCGATGAGCGGGTTGCGTGCGCACCGCTGTTTGATGACGTCACGGATGAGGTGTTTCTGCCCGTTGTAGGTCGTGAGGATGCTGATCTTGTCGGCGGGGTACCCCACCAGGCGCATGTACATGAAGAGCGCGACGCAGTACTCAGCCTCCGCCAGGTTCTGGTAGAAGTACGGGTTCGGCTCCGACTCCCCGACGCCGTTAAAATCCTCCACCTGCGAAACAGATTATTATTATTATTATTATTATTATTATTATTATTATTATTATTATTGCAATTGCTGGTCTATCGATCGAAAACACCGTTTCTAACGTCATTACGTCAAAACGTAACGTGGTAAATTCTGACATGACAACGCAAATAATTTCTCCTTTGGTCTCTTGCTTTCTTATCTTGATGGTGACCGTCAGTTTTTCATGCTGTAGACCACATTGTCGAATTTATTTGATAGAAAGATGGAAAAACACGAATAAATTATATTTAAAAGGTAAAAATATTGACACATTTGTTGATGAACGGCGGGCGGAATAGCTCAGTTGGTTAGTCCGTTTGACTTAGTCACACATCACTGAGCATCTCACCACTGCATTGGTAGTTCAAATCTTGCCTGATGCATGCGAGAGGAGCCATGTCATGCCATGTACACGCTTATACAGTACACCTCTATTGGTGTCACACCAGATGTGACCTTCGGGATAACAGCATGCAAGTAAGAGTGCAGGCGAGAGATCTACCCTGGATTTAAAACCCATGGGGACGGTCATAAGAAGTCCAAAATAGCGGAATCAGTGGTCCCACAAATGGACCGTGGTCCAACAAAAACTTTAAATAAAAAAAACCTTTGTATCTTACGTTTATAAGCTGGAAGTCGTAGAAGAAGCCCGGGTTGGCGACGCGGTACTCCGGCCACATGCTGACGTGCGGGAGATCTCCCAGCTGCTTGTAACGCCATCTGTACAGCGAACAGATACTGGATCTAGCCCTGCCCTGTGCATCCAGATCTACTGTTGGGACTCCTAGTCTCACAAACCTACAATACAGGTGTGAATATTTATACTGGATCTAGCCCTGCCCTGTACATCCAGATCTACTGTAGGAACTCCTAGTCTCACAAACCTGTACAAATATGTGTCACGGTGTCCGTGTTAATAGGTGGATCCAGACCCGGCCGGGGGTTGGGCTCTGTGTTTTTCATGAAACCCAGGCCCCATTCTGGACCCATCCAGACCTACCTTCTCCGGATCCACCTGGGCCAGGACACCTCTGGGTGCTCCGGGCCCTGGTGGATCACATCCAGTGTGCATACATGGACGTGGTGATGTCACTATCAAATGTCTGGAACATTTGGAACGGTGATGTCACAATGCCTATGTCAGTCAGCTCAGCTCCCAACCCTATTTAACAGCTTGCGCCCTAGGGTCCGAGAGCATTCTCCCCTGAGTGCTCCTTGGGTAAAGATCGTGCATCTTACCCCCGGATTCCTGTCTCGACAGGGATGTTTCAATCGCAACCTACACTCTTGGTTTTCGTTTAGCCATAATACACACCATACGAAGACCTGAACCCCATAGGTCCGGGCCATCTTGAGTTCATACAACCTTTCATAGTGTTAACTGTCATGTCAAGTTCCCATAAAGCCTCCAAGTAGGTTGATCCTGCGGGATCGCCAGCCCTTTCAGTACCTCCGGATAATCACTGAGGCCCGGAGCCTAACACCCTCCGGTATACCACGCATGTGAGGTCCCACCCAAACCTTGGCTCATGCTATCGGTCACAAACTTGGCATCCCTGGGTGGGCCCAACACTGAGTGGGCTGGACCACTTTCTGGATTTGTGATCTACGTTCCCGTGGACACCACAGACCGTGACCTGCACTCTAAGCACCGGACAACTGAACGAGGTCGGGTACTCAGCATCCCAAGGGTGACCCCAACACCTGAAGCAGAGCCGCTCGTAGGTGGCTAATTCAAGGGCACTGACTGATTGTGTCAGACAGAGCGGTGTAACACCCCATAGTACTTTTAATTTCTTGGGCCCTGGTGCCCATATTAACCCAACACACGAATATTGCAACAATAGCACAATGGATGCTGACGGTTTGTCTGTGGACAAGAACATGGAGGACTGAAACCCCGGAGGTGATGAGACCACCACTGGGGAGAACCTAGAAGAAAAGGTGGTAGAAGTAGCCACCAAAACGCTCATGAATCCTAAGGGTAAGAAAGCTCCCGGAGTGCAGACTGAAGTCGGTCATGGGCCACAACTCCCAGACACAAGGAGAATCCCACTGATGGGCCTCCCAGAGCAACGGTATGCACTCCAGTTGATAGTACAGGAGATGTTAGCTGATGGGGAGTTCCATCCCCAGGCCCGGCACTTGTGGAATGCCGAAGTGCTGGGAGACCTGCGGGCAGAAGTCCTGGAGGTCTACAAAATAGTATTCCTGGCTAACTGGTCTGCCATCCTATTCTTCAGACAAAGAATGATGGGAGAGGGGCTGAGTCAGGAGGATGGCCTTGAAATCTCGGAATGCTTGACCGCCAGCTACTGGCTTTGGATCGGGCATACCATTGACCTTAGTGCCATCCATGTACCATTAATGGCAGCCTGACAGCATGCTGATAGGGCCATCCACCAGGCCCGTGACAGGGCCGAGTGCCATAGGAGGGTTGCCCAGAACTGAGTGGCTGAGGAACATGTTGCCAAGTACACCATGAGGAGGCCTCTCAGGCCTACCGGATCACCACCAGGTCCCCACTGGAATCCTGGTTCCAATGGAGAAGATGCCCTGGTGGGAACTGATGTGCCTAATGTGGTGAAGGCATGCCTGGAGGAGTTGGACTGGGCCATGGAGAGGCAAGATGGGGCCCATCCAGCTCCGGGGAAGAAACCTCCCGCTGGAAAGGGGAGGAAAGCGGCACCAGCTGAGCCGCGTGGAGACAGTAGGGGCTGATGTATGGCCCAGGGGACCGGTAGGGCCACTGAGGGTCAACATTGACATCAGCCCTCCCCATCACCATCCCCATCACCTGACTGGGGGAAGGGGGAAGTGACTTGGACTGATCATCTTTGTCTGAGGCCTCCTCTGTGAGTTGCAGTAGTGCGGTAAGTCGCCAGAACCCCCGATGTGAGAGGCGGCGTTGCCAGAGCCCCCACCGTAGAAGTCGGAGTGGCAACCATATAGGAACCATTAAGTTGGAACCCCTGACCTTGGACTGCTCAGCTGCAGAGTACTTAATATGGAGGGATGTGGTCCACTCCTATGTTGATACGGGGTTCAAGGAGTCCCTCATCTGGACCCAGATCCTCAACTCTGTAATGAAGTTGAAGGGACTCACCTGGATGAGAAACATGCACACTTTGGACGGTCTCCTTGTGCATCTGGATGGCCTGTATAAGGTATCCGGAGATTATGACTCCCTTATCTGGGATCTCTATGCCATGTGGCAAGGATCCCGGGAGTCAGTGGCCATGTTTGCCATCTGGCTGACAGACTTGATAGCGATGGTGCAGGAGGGATACCCAGACAAGTTGTCTGATGACGATGTCGACTGGATGTCCAAAGATAGATTGCTAGGCGGGCTCCGTGGTGATTTCAAGAGTTCACTCTCATTCATACAGGACAGCCTGCTGAACTACATGTACAATGAATTCCTTGAGCTGGTCAGGAGGCATGAGACCAGCCGGGAAAGATGGGCACCATCAACAGCTGGATGCTGGGTATCACCGTAATAGTGATACAGGGGATTGGAAGCCCTACATCAAGGCCCGGATGGCCTCCATAGCAGCGATGCCCAGCACTCCCTGCAATAGTTCTGGTTCCGAGTTGGAGCCAGACCCTGAGTTGGAACCCCTAGAAAACTTGGGCATATCTGGGGTCAATGCCCAGCTTGCCCAAGCTATGGACCGGTATGAGGACAAGCAGCAAAAGTGCTTCGTCTGTGGCTCGACCAAGCACCTTATCCAGGACTGTCCAGAGAAGACCAAGCTGCAGAAGACTTATTTAAACAAGTCAAGGGGTTCGGGAAAGGGAGCATGGACCCCACAGAGACTGATGCCACCTGGCCTGGCTGAATACCAGCCAGGGGTGGTGGGCCAAAACTAAACTGACACCAAGGGAAGACTCCCTATGTAAACGAAGATGCAATAGGCCGGTGGATGGGGACGGATAACATAGGCCAGGTTAAGGTTGATGGCGAGTGTTGCTTCACTGTCTTGAACACTGGAGCGACCATGAACCTTATAACCCCCGGCTATACAGCAGCCCACAATTTGAAGGTTTACCCACTTTCAGACCTACTTTGGGGGGCAGGGGAGTCTTCAATAGAGGGGATTGTGGAGGCCTGATTCGATGTGGTCAGCTATGTTGTCATCTGGGTCCAGGTGGAAGGAGTGTTGGGCTATGATGAAGACACAGTAGCCCTTGTTCTCAGAAATGATACGGACTTTGCCCAACGGGTGCCTGTGCTGCTCGGTACTCCTACTCTGGACCGAGTGGTGCAGGTGATCTGAGAGAGTGAGATTGATGAGCTGGCTGTTCCCTGGGCAAAGGCCCGGGTGGCCGCTCTGCTACGAACCAGACAGGTCCTGATCCAGAGGGCCCTGACGAGGAAGACTGACGGCCCTGACATCTGAACAGGTACTGCAGTCTCCAGCAGGAGGGTGAGCAGAAGCAGCTCCACTTGGTGGCCTATGCCAGCCGGACCCTCCATAAGCATGAGAATTACCATTCGAGCAAGCTTGAATTTCTCGTGCTTCTATGGGCTGTCACCAAGCAGTTCAAGGGGTACTTGATGCACGTACCCTTCGTAGTCAAGACGGACAACAACCCACTGACTTACATGATGTTGACTCCTAATCTGGATGCAACAGGGCATTGGTGGGTAGGAGCTCTAGCCAGCTATAATTTCTCACTTGAGTATGTGAAAGGGAAGCATAACCCGGTGGCCGACGCACTCAGTTGAGTGGAGGAGGATAGTCATTTGCCCCCAGAAGAGAGAGCTGGAGCCAGATGGGGGAAGGGTTCTATTTGGGGAGACAATAGTCATCAATGCAGAGGGGGTCCAGAGTATTCTGGATAGGGCATTGATAGGCAGCGCTGACTGTGCTGAGACGTACTCCCCGAGTCTGAGGGATGTGTCTGAGAAGCCTGTTGGCATGATCAACGATGATGGCAACCCGGAGAACATGCCCCAGGCCCAGATGGCCATATATCAGCTGATAGAAAGGATTGATTGGCAAGAGGCTCAAATGGAAGACCCAATTATTCAAGCCTCCTTAGAGTGGATACGGGGGATAAACCAACACCCTTGGCCAAAGCCCTGGGCTCAGAAGCCGGAACCACATAGGGCCTGACCTTTATCTGCTGTCGAGACAATGTTGTCTGTCACAATGGGTGCCTCTATGTGACCCAAATGCTAAAAGATGCGAAGGAAACTTTGACGCTGTTTGTGGTACCATCAGCTCACCGTCAGAAAGATATAGACGGGTGCCACAAAAATGCCAGGCATCAGGGGCAGGACTGGACGATATCATTACTCTGGGAGCACTTCTGGTGGCCTGGGCTGGCACATCAAGTTAGGCAGTCTGTGAGGGGGTGCCAGAGGTGCATCAAATATGAGGCTCGCAGCCTCTGAGCCCCTCTTAACCCCATAATAACTACAGCTCTGATGGAGCTCTTACATGTAGATTTCACGAGCATAGAACAGCCTGTGCCATTAAACCAACAGCCAAAGGCCGTTAATGTATTGGTCTTTACAGATCATTTTACGCGCTACGCACTGGCTTTTACAACAAAGGACCAGAAGTCCCAGATCGTGGCCGAGGTGCTGTACCAGCATGTGATAGCACTATTCAGAGCCCCAGCTTGGCTGTTGAGTGACCAAGGGACTTGTTTTACTGGGGCCATAGTGTCGGAGCTATGCCACATGCTGGGAGTCTGGCAGTGCCAAACTAGCCCATATCATGCACAAATGAATGGACAGGTCGAGCGTATGCACCGAACCATCATGCACATGATAGGAAAACTGGACGGGGAAAAGAAACTAGACTAGAATGACCACTTAACTTGAAGTGGTGCAGGTGTATAATGCCATCCACTCAAACATAACGGGTACAGTCCGTTCTTCCTGATGTTTGGCTGAAGGCCGCGACTGCCACTGGACTCTTTCTTCCCCATGATATGGGGAGATGCAAAGCCCAGGTGTGTCCCGGAGTACATCACCACCATCCATGAGCACCTGAGGCTAGCCTTTGGGGTGGCTCATAAGACCCAGGCAGGAGAGGCGGAGTGACAGAAATGGATGTATGATAGAAAATGGGAGCTGCCGTTTTGAAGCCCGGGGATGTAGTCTTGCTATGGACTGACACATTCACCGGTAAATGGAAGATAAAAGATAGATGGGGTGATACCCCATACACAGTGGACAGCCAACTCGTGGACGGTGTCCCCGCGTATAAAATCAAGGATTCATCCTGAAATGTTAAAACGGTGCACCACAATTGACTTGTTTATTTCCCCTAAAAAGGAGTGATGCTACTCCACTAGGTACAGGCGCCTTAGTCCTTAGTACAGTCCTCAGAGCTGAAAACCCCAGGTGGCCAATCCAGAGATGGATGAGGAAGTGAAGCCACAAGAGGTAAAGCTTGGATGTGCCCTAGTTCTTGGGCCATTTAGTACCGCACCGTGTGAGTGGACTCTCGGCACCCGCCGAGATGCATTGTGGATGCAAGTTGGGGCATTCACCATACAGATGGAACTGGTTCACCCGGACCCAGCCATGGAGCAGGCCAGTCGACCTAGTCCTGACCTCTCTCAACATGGTATGGCCAAGGGGGACATTGATTTAAATCACACCCATTAGATGGGAAGAAAACCGCAGCACTAGCCAAATTGATGGGGAAGTTTTCGGCTTCAACCCGAACCCCACCACATCCCAGATGAACGATTCTCCCTAGATGGAGGGGTTTGACTAGCCTCAGTGCCAGGAGGCACCGTCTACTATGTGGGGAAGGGGTGCCATATGGTACAGACATGCACATTTGTACGGACGCACCCCCGGATGGGGTACCTATCTTGTTTGGCACTGGTGCATGACAGTGGTGGTGATTGTGGACAGTCTACGGATGCATACAGACCCACCCCGCAGAGTTGCATACCCTATCAAAAGTGGCCGGGAGCGTGTCTCCCTACCCACATCGATATGATGTATCTGCTGGTGATACTCTCATTTGATCTTGTTTATAAAGTTTATTCACTGTTCTTTTTTCTGTATTTATTTCATATTTATTGACACCCCATATTTACTGTTATTTATTGTTAATCCGGTATGTACCTCCATATTTATGGGTATCTACCTATGCATTTTGCTACTTGCATGTATTTATTTGTTTATGTGCTGACTGTGCCTGCATTTATGCCAGTGCACGTACAGGTGCACACGAAGTGAAGTCGGTACAGGAGAGAGCCGAATACACTGGTTGTAGTAAAATAAACAAGTTTATTGTACAATATACAACTGGAAAACTCGAACGTGAATATTGAACACTAATGGTTGGACGGCAAGAGTTGTGCTATACAGCATACCATAAAAATGGAACCCGTAGGTGTGTCCAGACTTAAAGCTAAAACCATGAATAATAAACTACAACTATAGTCTGAGTAACATGATATGTATAACTTCTGTTCCATGTCGAGGTACTGATGTTGAGATGAAATATGGATGTCCATGGTCTTTAGTCCACACTGAACTGTGAGATGCATGCTGGGATGCCGGTGGCATCCAAGTGGTGGGTCTTGAAGTGATCCAGAAAATGGGCAGGGTCCCGCCAGGCCTGGACTGGTACTTTGGTGTTCTCATCACCCTTCAGGGGCCATCGTTCACACAGTGCACATATGAAGGCACATCGGTAATGCATGCTGATGACATGGCTCAAGAATGAGAGATCATTGGACTGCATGTATGAGCAATACGGACAGTGGCGATGCTTTGTCTGTTTGGATCTGCCATACCAGATCTGTTCAATAGCCTCTTCCTTGTGAGGGGGGCACAATACGGCCTTGACGGACCAGTCGTTCTTGGAGGCTATGAGGTAGGCCTGGACAGGTTTGTGGGTAGGATCCCTCTTCTTCCCTGGCTTCCTGCACTGGGCCTTGATAGCAACAATGTGAGACGTCTGGTTACAGTCCACCCACTTTGGCCAGAGATCTGTCTCCATGTCCAGGTCCCTCACGCATGACTCATGAGCCAGCTGGAATGACTGCTGCAGTTCTATGAGGGTGGCATCGGATTGACCATGCTTGTCTAGTGTGTCTGTATTGCTGAGCTTCTTACAGAGGTGCTGGGCCTCCTCTGAGTCCTTGGCCCAGAGCTTTGCGATTGGCCTTAGCCCTGTGCACCATGGTGTCATATGCATCCTTAGGATTTTTGGCCTGGACTGTCTGGGAAGGCTCCCCACATGATGATCGTTCCTTGCTTCCAGAGTCCGGTCTGGATTTCCAGTGGTCACCCCCACTGTACTCATCATTGTCATCCTCATTGATATCTGCTGAGCCTCCACATGCCTGTACCTCTACAACCTCTTCAAACTTATCGTCAAAGACATCTGGGTCTGGCCTGAACCATTTTTGAGCCGAGTCGCCGGGTGTGTCGTCTCCATTCCTCTTCACCATGGGTGTGTCCCGCCCATCCGGTATGAGGCTGTGAAGCACAGATGTCCCTGCCTTGGGCTTGGAGGAGGCCTGCACCAACTGGGTGTACATTTTCATGGCACTCCTCAGGGGTACTGATGCCGGAGCCTTCTTGATGGGACCGGTTCCCAATGTAGATTGTTTGACAGGAGAAGGCTGTTGGTGGGGATGATGGGTGCCCAGAGCTGGGACAGGGAGTCACCAAAGATGAGTTCATCCCCCCAGGGTAGCACAAGTGTTGACTGATTCCTTGGGAAAAAGGGAGGCAGGGGAAGGTCCACGCAGGGGACTAGCAGCCCATACCCATCAAGTACCCAGCACAGGTCTGTGTCACTGTCATACCTCCGGAGGGCCACCAGCCCCCGGGTTACCATATCGAGCCTTGAAGCCGTCTCATGGTTCAGCTAGCTGAAGCCGGCTTCCCGGGTGGCAAGGGTTGTCTTCATCAGGTCTCTCTGGGTGTTGGCCATTATGATATGGCCCTCAGCAACACCGATGCTGAGAAGTCAGTTGAGCTCGGGCAGAGGAGTGTCCAGGTTTCTCTCATAGATGGACCAAAGGTTCTGTCTGGCTCTCCGAGAGCCATCTCATAGTGGGAGTTAATGTCGAAAGCCATACATGTTGTGTAGATGCCATATAGCTGTTTGGCTTTGATAATCCATCAGGGCCCTTTGACCCTCGTTCAACAGAGTCATCTCCTGCAGTGTGACTGCCTTGTACCTCCCTGCCGGAGGACCAGTGGGGATCGGATGCCAGAACATACTGGGACCAGCCACGCTGAGACTGTCCTGGAGTCCGTATGAGAAGTTGGGATCGTGGATTTGGGTGTGTCGTTTGACGTCCAGAATGTCGGCCTCCTTTGCCTTATCCAGGAAGCAGACCATGCAGTGCACATCCCCATTACAACCTAGGTTGTTCTCATCCTTATTGTACCATTCAAACTGTATCGCCATGGAATGCACCATCTCAGAATTCTTTGTATGCTCCAGTGACCGGGTTCTGTCATTAGTGTAAGTGTCAAACGGGAAGATGCCCTTATTGTCATATGTCATATGTCATATCAGATGGTTGACCACGATGGTTGTGAGGGGTTGGCAGGGACCATCATTTTCCTCAAAATGGATCTCCGGATGCCCATATTCATCCATCATGTGGGCAAAAGCCAGCAGTAGACCGTAGTGCACCAGAGTTGGGCCAGGGTCCCTCTCTGGTGTTTTTGTCGATGTGCATGAACACTCCAGGTGCTCCCAGTCCCAGGTCTGTCACACGGATGGCCCGGTCCAGACAGCGTAGGGTGTTCCAGATAGGCATGGTGGCCTGTCCCTTGTACACATGTACCCATGTCAGAGCACAGGCATGCTTGCCGCATTTGCCCTTGATGACTAGGATGACATAGGTAACTAATAATGACACCTGGTTGATCAGGTTGAAGTCATCCTGGGGTGACCCATCACCCTCTGTGTAGTGACCAAAGTACCCCTGCTGGATTAGATCTGCCATCACTGTGATGGACTGGACCTCCATATGCATGCCATATATGAGAGGCAGGCCACCCAATGTGGCCCAGTCATCTGCATTAGCAGCTGAAATCAGGCTGGGATCCTGGCAGAGAGCCCTATGCCTCTTGCAGCGCTGCTTCAGGAGGGCCTCGGCCACAGTGTCAGCCTGGGAGCCTTCAGGGCCCACTGTTGTACTTTGGTCTTGTGCCTCCATTTGGTTCATCCAGCCATCAGCAGCCCATTTCACTTCCTCACTCCCAGCATATGCAGAAACGTCCTCCCCAGACAGGATCCTTCGAGGGTGACAGCGGATCTGTTTGGGAGCCAGATTTCCCTTCCTCAAAAGGGTCTGCCTGTGAATGGAAGAGATACTGCATTAAACTGGGAGAGCATCCGGCACATGTACCCTGTATTCCCGGGAGTCCACATACATGGGGAGTGAATACCTGGGACTCAACCCACAAAAATCCCAAAGTATGGCAAGAATGGCTACCTGGCCCCAGAGGCATCGAGTGCCCCAGGTTGTTGCTGGGCCCACCCCAAGGAGACCCCAAATGGACATAACCCGGAGGGCAAGTAGCATATGAGTGGTACTTCTCAAGCTCCTTCTCATTGCATCTTTACTCTTCAGTGGTCAAAGTAGAAATGAGGAAAATCCAGGGTGCTGCTGCAAAAATAGCAGGGTGAATCCAAAGTGAGGCTGAGCAGTGACATCATGATGACATCACTAGCCCTATAAAAGGAATTCCTCGTGGTCTGGGAGCTCATTTTGCACAGGGACATCAGAGAGTCAACATCACTTAAAGAAGACTGTGAAGGCCATGATGGAGGACACCTTCATGTAAGTAACCTCTGGGTAAGCCAAGGTAGCCCTGGCTATCCCCAGGTGAAGGAGCCATGATGTGCCCAGACCACATGCTAGATGAGGGAGGCCGACCACCCCGTATTGGGTCCGTGTAATCCCTGGGTGATCCCATATGGGATCTCCCCTAATGATACAAGCTGGGTTTTGCATTTGGTGGCATCTGCACACCATTTGCTGAAGTAATACGGATGGGATTTTCTTTGTAGTATTTTGCTGTCGCAGCGGGCGATTGATCCTAACCACAGCTTCAACCCATATACGGCACCGAATAACCTGGAGAAACACGAAGAACTAGCCAAACGGGTCCTCACTGATGCTGTCACTGTCCCTGATACGGTGTCACAGGTAGTGATTCTAGCTGATGCTCTCCACTTTGTGGAGAACCGGTGCTCCTACAATTATGCACACACATGCACAAATGATGAGTTCTGTTTCACGGTTGCTGAGGAGCGCCAGACCCTAGTGTACACCAAGGCAAAGGAGGAGATATTCAATGGAGATATTCAATGAGCATGTCTGGGCCACCCGGCCACGGTATCAGCCCATTCTGAAATACCTGTGGAGATGATGGGACAAGGCCAAGAACAATGACATCAGACTGGTAATCATACAAACCTTCTACATGAGGGTTCTGCGGAGAAACGGGCAAGCTGGCTATGCCATGGATGCCGGCTTCCTGGCGGCTGACATTGTGATGGCCGAACAGAGGATTCAGGGCCGTCTGGACACTTGGGCCTGGGAGAGTGAACTGACCGGAGTGCAGGCCTATGGCTATGGGGATTACCTCAATGGACTAGACCCATCCATACCCATTGATGGAGACAAGGGCAGTACCTGTGCAGGTGTCAAGAACTGCTGGTGGATCCCACGCTCCTGGCAGCTATGTGGGCCACTCTGAAGCCTGGAGGTGCTGACCCTGGTAATACCAACCCCAGGGATAAAAAAGGTGGTTACCGGGTCCCCTGCCCTCACGCAGGAGAAAATGAGTTGCATGCCAAACCGATTGTTTGGTAATCCGGATAGGGTGCTAACGTATGAGGGGTACAGGCAGCATGGAAGGGCCATCAGAGGTGCAACCAGGTCCCTGGTACGGAGCCTCCCTGCCCTCAGGCCTGCAAACCTGACAGCCTTAGACAATGTCATGACAGCCATCTCTGGGATGCTCAAAATCCTCTGTAATGAGTACAAAGACAGAGGAAGAAATAGGATGGTAACCGATAACAGAAGTACTTTTAAGACATCTGGATGAGTCCATCTGGGTGATAATATGGATGACCATCCCTGGACACCTGTGGTAGAGGACAACCGAGGTACGGACCATCCCAGTGGCCAGAACATCACTTTCAAAACTCCCTGCAGGGCTCACTTCAAGAGCCCAAAACCAAAGATGAAGAGCGTGGTGAGGAGCCTGGTCCGGGAGGACGTGTTAGAAAAATCCACGCCTGATGCCCACCGGTTGGATAGTCCTGTCGTGGAGTATAGCAGACCCCAGTGATGCTCACAGTCTGCACAGAGAGATCACACAGTACACTCATCCCCACTTATATCGATATTTTTGGCGCTGAAAAAAATATCGATATAAGCGGGATATCGATATAAGTGGAATCGATATAAGCGGGGAAAATTGGTCAAAATATCGA
>JBCAUI010301965.1:0-15526 GCA_038406195.1 Haplosyllis anthogorgicola
ATTAAAGATGGCTACTAATGATGCTATGATGCTAACGTGTAACTCTAATTAACCAATAGGATAGTCTATAGACTGTCTTGTGACTTGCAGGTGCAGGCAAAGGTGGGAAGCCTGCAGCGCCTCTGGTATTAACTCTAACTGCAGTCTAAGAGTGCAGCGCCTCTGGTGGAGACTCTAACAGAAGTCTGGTCCGTTGACATTATCAACCCCTCTGCTTCTGGCAAACAAAATGTTTGAATGTACAGTAGCACCTGCTTTGAGCGACCCCTCTCTATGCAGATTGTCAACAGTTTGCGGCAGTTTGTTTTGACATTAATCCTTAATATTGATGTTTACTTTGCACTTTTTGTACGGCACACCTACTTTATACGGCATTATAATCCTTACAAATTAGGTTACCGCTCAAAACAGGTTCTACTGTACTGAAATGTTCTTCATGACGTATGTGTGTGTCATTGTAATGTGACTGAAACCATTTATCGTTCCTCTTTGCAGATCGTGAGAGATGTATCACTGACCAATCAGGTACCTCCTCTCAAGAAGTGTTTGGAGGCGTTCGTCTACAGGGTCAAGGCCATGCTGACCGTCAACAAGTGCCTGGAAGCGTTCTGGCTCGGTAACCTTAGAAACAGGAATCTTCAGGTGTGGTAAATTAAAACCATGGTTCATATAAATACTCATCAATCCAGGAACAGTAAAAGGAACGAGAAAATAAACATCAAACCGTTAAGGAATTCGGTTTTCTCAGCCAGTGCTAACAGTACGATGATGATAACATATTTATTTAAGACACAAGGAAGATGTGTGCAAAACGCTGAATATGATGTCAGTTGTAGAAAGCCCTAATAAATCAAATATAAACACTATAACCAGTGTTTTGTGCCTCTATTTGCGTGAAATGTCAGTAAAAAGGCCGTGTCATGTCATGGCCGGAAAATCCTGCTTTTCCTTGAAATATTTCAGGCAATTGGAAAAGTTATGAATTCGTTAGGTTTCAGGACCTTTAAAGAAACACCATTTCCATCTCTGTGGAAAGTGAATCTATCTATGTATTGCAGGGTGAAGAGTTAGTGTCGCAGTCAACAGTTGCCGACACGTCGCGCGAGAGTGAATCGGAGGATAGTACGGCAGAGGATGACGACGACGACAGCGAAGTGGTATGTACTGTTCTATTGAATATACGATACTGATCAACAAACCGAAAACCATTTCTAGTCAGTGACACAGGGTAATTGTGTAAATTTACGAGCCTAATTAGTGCATGTTTGAGTTGACCAAAAGAGGGATTCTCCGATGGGGTGGTGATGGGACACTTCTAAGTACAATAGGACCTGTTATGAGCGGCACCCTAATTTGTGAGGACAAAAATGCCATAAAAGGCAGGTATGCCGTACAAAACAGATAAATAGACATGGATATTAAAGATTTAGTTTATGACACTGCCGTAAAAGGCAGGTATGCTATTCAAAAACGGGTTCTACTGTAGGTGCAAGCGGTGTCATCTAATTCTTTCCCCAAAAACTCCATGGCAATAGAACAGATTTGGAGAACTAGAAAGGGCGCACAGCAGTAACATATGCTCAATTGAAGTTGTACTTTTCGATCTCTTTAAACGTTTAATTGTGTTTTTAGGAGGTGGATGGAGATAAAGAAGAGAGCGTGGAAAGTAACGACACGATCGACTCCGACGACTCGGAAGGTTTACAGTCGTACAGCGAGACCTACTGACAGACACACGGACAACAGTGATAACATAAGGCTTAGTGGTTAAACGTGAAGCAAATGTGATAAAGCTGACTGAAAAATATATGTGAAACGTCACACACATTTTTTAATGTTGTAACGAATTATTTTTGTGGCTATCTCAGCATTTCTGTTAACGTATTGTTTTACACCGCCCAGATGTACCAGTAAACATACTGTCTCAAATTTTTTGTTGCGAAAATAAACTAAAAGTTACCAGGTGTAGTGAGACTCAAGGACATTAAGTCCATATGTACTTAAATTACTGTTAAGGTAATGAAAAATTGCATTTATCAGTGTACCTGAACGGTTTTAATTTGTTGCTTTAACTGTAAGAGTTGAATTATTCTATTGTTGGATATTATTTTTCAGATTTATTCAAGATTATACAGTAGAAATATGTAGGATAAAATTACTGACGTTATCTTAAATATTTCGGAAGGAATGCAGATTTTCCGTACTTTTGTTGACAAAGAACAGTTTCCCATTTTGTTCAATTGCTCTCTTAGACTCTATTGTTGTACTTTAGTTCATCATTTTCAATTTAGAATTTACACGAATTCTTGTAAGGTTTACGTGTCTCTCGTTTTGTTTATTGTAAAGAAAGAAAGCTCTATAGGCTTTCAATAATTCAGTGTTCATAAAACATTCAGGTTAACTTTACACTTAAAACATTGAAGACTTTCAACGCGTTCTATTAATTATAAACGCTTGTGCAGATAAAGCGTTTACCCACTATCTGGCATTGATGTGGCGCTAATTTAAACAATAAAAAGTGTAAAAGCTCAAAAGTGACGTTTACATAAGTGGCACAAGCCTTTGTGGTTATGAAAACGTATTGGTTGTTTCATACCTAATCCTTTAGAAAAGAAGGGTCCAAGCATTTACAGTTCTGATGATTAAGTGATCAATTAGCTATTTGTTAACCTCTATGTGTTCACACTGTTAACTAAGCTGGTGCTATTTGCCGACTGTTTTGAGAGTACGTATTGCAAATAAAGTTATAAAACGTATGTCTTTGGCCTTTTGTTACCAATGAAGGGCGAGGAATTCATTCAGGACTTCGCAAGAACAGTGGCGAGACGTTCAATACAAGTAAGATATTTCTGCCTCATAACCAAGATTGGTGTCGACAAGGCAAAATCAGAAACGATGTGTGTTTCCAAAAAGTTTATGCCCTGCAGAAATGCCTGCATAACTGCCATATCGCCTGAATGCTCTCCAGAGAGGAGGTGGCTCCCTCCCATAAAGGAATGATAACACTAAATAGCCTTAAAGAAGTGAACATTGTAAGCGTCTCAGACGCAAAGTGAAATCTGTGGAAATCGGATAGATTGAGATTTTCGAAGAGGCACGATAGTACATTGGTGTCGAGGGGATAAGGGAATTGGATTCAGACAACGATAATTCTCTTCCCAATAAACCCGAAACGAAAAACATTAAATTACGAAGAGAGGCTAAAAAATTAAAAATCAATAAACATTGAGGATATAAAAAGAAATAGTTCTGAAGGATGTGATGGTTTCAAAGAACTACGTGGCTTATTGAACGACGAGACAGATTAAACACAACGAGATGTCTATGTAAACGGATCTTATGCGTACAAAATCAACAGTGCCGTCAATGTTAACGATTTAAAACGTTGGTTTCTTGTTTATTTTCCTGTAATAATTACGTATATTGAAGGAATTTATCAGGGTTCCTACAGCTTCTGGAAATCGGGGAAAATTAGGAGACGTTTTTCCAGTCAGGGAAAAATCAGGGAATTTTGAAATAGTATGAACTATCAGGGAAAAATCAGGGAATTTTGTGATTTTATTTAATTATTATTTCTGAGATTCAACAATTTTTACTATTTTATTGACTTGTCTTGAAAAATGTTGAACCTCACTGCACTTGGCATAGTACCTACCACACTTATTATTTTCACTACCAGCTAATGTACATGTGCATTTCAGTAACATAACACAGCTGGTAGTGCATAGAAGGTGACATTTAGATAAAGTATTTGTAATTTGTATGTCTGGAAAAAATGCTTGAAAATACTGGAAAAGTCAGGGAATTTCATGGCATAGAGATTGTAGGAACCCTGATTTATAATGACAAAACTGCACATTGAAGAACCACGAAGCTGGTCTTTATTATTCAGGCTTCTATAATTGGAAGATAATTTTCAATAATTTATCGGGTTACCTGATATTGATATCACAAGCACGAACACTTAAAATATGAAACGGAACTCCTCATTTTTAGCTTTATTGAACAGCTACCAATGATTTTTATGTTTTTTCTAAGGCCAAACGTTTTTATTTGTTGGTTTATTTATTCGATAGCACTGAAATTAAGGAATGATTACAAGATAAAATGGAATCAGAGGCCAGATAAAAGAAAACTTGTTTGTTGCTTTGAGGATCGTTGTAAGAGCTAACATGTTGAATTCATAAATTCCAATCCAAAACGTGAAAATTATGCGGCAAAATAATTGTTTTTGTTTTATCCGAATCGCTGCTTCCGAAATTTCATTCAGTGAAGCGTTATCCAACAACTAAAAGTGTGGCCTGATAAGAAATGGAATTTAATATATTAATCTTTATGTTAACCCCAAAAACAACCCATGGAAAGCAATCGGCAACTGTAAACATAAGATATTTGTGACGTTGAGAAGCAAGTTCTCCAGGCTCATCATGAAGTGAGAAGCGACATTTTCATGTTATCAATTAATTGGACCAAAAACGAGCCACAAAACTCAAGTTTTCGACCAAGTCAGGTTTCACGTACTGCTGAGCCTCCTGTTACGAAAAGCGTTTATTTTTGCCGAACCCTTTATCAAATAAATGCGGTTATTCTTGCGGTTATTCGAAGCAATTTTGCATCCTTGTTTTCGACAGTTTAACTTGACCTACAGAAGAGAAGAGGATGGTATTGTTACAGGCGGTAGCCGCTGTATTCTTGTGCCGTAAGTAGAAAATGTACAGAGTTTTTTCACAACCATAAACCAAGTCCAGAAAAGGCGTTTATCTGGCGTTTATGATTGGATAAGCTGCTGATGTAAACGACAATTTGCTTCAGTGGCGGACGTTCACGAGGGTGCCATTTGGTTATGAAAAGGCCAACAGCGCTGACATTAACCGTTCACTGATCCAGGATTTCTCGGCACCAACCTTGGAGTGATTAATTTTATACCGATTTTACAGAAAAATTATAACCTGCGTGAAAATAAAAAAAGGTTTCGGGGTGGGTGAACGTAATAATGTAGTTAAGAATAACAACTTGTCTAATTTAATTCAAAAGTGTCAACTTTATTCCGGAGGCCATGCCTCGAAGAAGGCTGGTACAGGACATACATGTGCGTACCCTAAGAAAATGAAAAACTGTGTACCCTGTAATGCACCCAACTGAGTATGGTATAAAATAAACGTTCACTGCTACATGTGTGGTGGCTGTGCGCCTCTGGCGTCGAAAAGAGCCAAAGTGAACGTCAGGAAAATGTAAACGAGCTGGTGAAACCGCTCAACAACCTCAGAATTTGCGACAATACATGCTGAATAAAGCTTTCTAATTCGCCATTTGAGCCAAAAAGTAGTGATGCAAGAGGTGGTCGCAGATCAGAGGTTCCATTGAAATTATCTGACCATTCATTTCATAAACTCACCTAAAATTGGAAATAGTTTTTAGTAGATTTTGTAATCCAAGGAAGGCTGTAAAAAATTGCCGTGTTTCGAGATCTCCAGACGCATCAGCGTTTCATCAGGTCTGGTAGAGGCGCCCTTTGCAGCCATTTTTTCTGTTGTAATTTCCCAGGCTTAAGGTAAATAATTTCATAGTCTTGTGTTTGTTTATTTAAAATTTATTTATTTTTGAATATTTTACCTATTCTGTTGCAGATTGCATTCCCTGTCGTGCTGAGGTAAAGTTTACCCTGTTCTCGGTGGACGTGGACTAGAACACGGCGAAAGGGAACTGTGAGTCGATAGGACAGAGACTGGCCGTGCTGGATACACTCAACAAAACGGGGAAGGCAAAAAGGCAGATGTGAGCGAACTAGTCGGCTTTTTATTTATATGATCTAGTTTACATTTTTACATTTCCCACCGCAATTTAAGATCAGGAATGAAAGACAAGTTCAGTGAATAACTAAATGGGTGTAGTAAAATACTGCTGTTCGATTGAGAAAAAATTGAATTATGAGCAATTTGGTCCTTTCAGAGTCGAAGGTAACTTTTCAGATCCCACTTCATTTCATTAGGCCTCTGGTGTCCCTATTTCGGACTTAGGTTGACTAAGTACATTACCTCCAAAGCCATGATGAATCTGTCGATGGCCCGTTTACTCAATTGCGCGCTATGATCCTCCGAGTCACTTTTGATTGGCACCTACTTTCTGCGCAATAGTATTGTATGGGCTTCTTAGCAAGCAGCCAGCCACACTTCTCACACGCTCCTGTACTGATTGTAGAGAGAGCACGGCATCGTATCCGTGGATCGGGGCTCACGATAGAGACGGTAACGACGTTTTCCGTTGGTTGTCCGGAGATATCGTGTCGGGCGATGGCGCTTATGAAAACTGGATTGAGGGTAATTGTCTAATAGAGAGGTTAAGCACCACCTCTGTGTGTGTGTGAAAAAAAGTGTTGATTTAAATTGTAATGTTGCCTCAAGAAATACGTCACAAGAAATCACCAGAGCTACTCTGTGGCATTACGTTCACCGCCGGGGTGGAATCGGTGATTTCGGAATTCTTCTGACACGTACAAGGTGACGTGAAACGTGGTGCTTAACCTCGCTAACAGAGGTTGTGCTTTAGTCATGCTCCAATTTGTCAAATTCAGCTCCTGAAAAGTTTATTATTTTCTGTTCACGTGAAAAGCACAGCGTGCCCTTCAAGGGTCTCCAAAAACAGCATGTACATGTGTAAGGGTAAAAAAGACAGATGGAGACAATGTCAAATGCATTAATGTCTAATTATGTCGAAACAATTAAAAGATGACACAGACATACATAAATTCCCTCGGTCTTTAGCCGGAGATGAAGTGAAGACTATTTTAGACTCTGCACCAGGATTGAAATGTTCTAAATTCCCCCCCACCCCCCTGGAATCATAACATGAAAATGTTTAATCGATATGCACAGGATACAATGTCAATACTGAAATTAGTACATTTTTATCCTATCTAAGTTAAGTGTCTTTGTTTTTCAGTAAGTTTTAATTAATAATTGTCTCAAGATGAGGGATTGGTACTTAATGCTGGTTCCTTATTTAGAGCAAAGCCTCCAAATATGTACAATATTCATTAAATATATTCCTGACATAAATCTTGATGACACTTTAAAAACCGGTATCAAACATTGAATATCGGTTACCGAAAATTTCTTCTGAAAACCTAGTTTTTCCGGTATTTCGAATACTGAATGACACCACTAATTTACAAATCGCATGCTGCATTGCATACCCTGGGTACATCTTTATCAAACTATAGTTTAGCGTGTATTCTGTAGGTGCACCGGGAAACAATCAGTACAACTGCGTGTTCATGAAACAATCCGTGGAGTGGAGCAACTACTTTCCATGTGACAATCAGTGGAACTATGTGTTGGAAGGTAGCGATTAGGTTCAGGCATTATTAACTTGAAATAACGACAAAATAGAATTTTGAATAATGTCAATTCTAAACTTCTATGCTTGACACATTACCCATCTTTCAGTTTCCTGGAGTGCGTAAATTAACCACAGTGCTTTCATTTAATACTCAAATTTGTGTAAAGAAAGAGTTCACCTTTCAGATCAGCACCCCTCTTATTTTGAACGCTAACTTTTGGTCTAAATATTAACTACAAACATTGGTGGCTTTAAGGGGTGCCTGGATGCCCAACGACCGGACTATTTTTCCATTTCATGCAATTTTTGTTGAATTCTGATCGAAAAAAGGGCTGGCACCCTTCTCTAAGGACCAAGGTGTGAAAAGACTACAACAAGTTCATTTAAGTTTTTGTTCTGTTATGTTTGGCTTTTCTCCTGTGGTTCCAATACAAAGCAACACTTAACACAATCCAGATAGTTTTAAACAGTGTCTTTATTGTAACTAAGATAACAGTGTAAACTGGAGCTGTATGGCTTTCACTTGTCTAGGGGGCCAGTAGTTCTAACCAGAGCAATAGGTGCAGCTTTAGCACCAGTTTACATACTGGGGCACAACAGCTTCACAGACAAGCTCAGCCAACAATACAGCTCCAGAGCTGTCTACATGTACAAAACATACAGTGCAATAAATAAGCCAGGAAGGGCTAAATATGGACATATGCGTGGTTTTTCACTATATAACAGTTCTTTATTAGTGATGTGCACATCTAGTCTCATTGGAGGTACAATTTAAACTGATAAAAACATTTAAAACAATACTACCCATAAAACTAATTAACCAACGGGATAACTACATGTTTATTACGTGGTCACTGCAGCATGTGCAGGGTGGAAATAGCAGGATTACATATTGCTGCTCCAGGGCTGCTGGGTGCATGTTAACTGTTGACACTCTGTTGATACTCTGGCGTGATAAGTCTTGAAACGCTGTTGACACTGTTGTTGACACTCGTGTCATTTCATGACACCAGGCGCCCCCTGCAATTCCCCCCCCCCACTCACGGGAAGTCTCGGATTCACCACTGCCTGACGATACTTTTTTGTTTCAGATAATCAGCAAGAACCCGTAAAGTACTATTTTCACTCAAAAAATAAGAAGCGGTGGTACGACGAGAAGGCAAAGTGCGAAGCTTCAGGGCAGACTGGCTGTGCTCGACACATACCATTGGCGGATTTAGGAGGGGTGCAGGAGGCGCTCCCCCCGTTATGGCCAAAATTTTCTTTATTTTCATGCAGTTTTTCCCGATTTTTGGGCGAAAATAGGTGAAAATTGGGTTGGCGTTCCCGCTACGGGTCCGGCGACCCCCGTACGGGTAATCCTGGATCCGCCAATGCATACGCTAAGACACTGGATGCAGTGGAGCAAATGTAAGCCATTTTCGCTTTCTCGAGGCTCTTGGAATTATAAGTGATTTTGGAGTTAGTAATATTATTAAATTTGCCGTGAATGGTGTAAAATTAGTCTGCCAACGCTGGTGTTTCTACCTTACTTGGGAGAAAAACATTGCCATGCAAAGTACCGCTCCCCGTGCTATTTCTTTAAACTCAAATAACATTGTTATATCACACTAACAGCACAAAAAGTAGAAATCAGAATTATGGAATTGAGTACTGTTGTGCGCTAACCGCATTAACTAGAATGATTCATAACGTTGACTCAGTTACAGACAGTGATCCTATACTTGATTTCGACGTCAAGCAGAGAACCTCAACAAACTAGCCAAAAATTAAACAACTTCAACTCGCTTGCTATGAAACTACCTTAAACCACTTTCCCCAGAAACTTCTCAAAGGAATTCAATGCAAATTGAATTTCTTTGGTCTGTTTCAAGAATCACTCAAGTTTTGGCTGTGCAGGGTTTTTAGGATCACTTGTAAACTATTCCGGAGGATTAACCTTAGCCAGAAATGGCTAGTGCAATGTGCCTACATTGAACAGAAACACTTTCAATCCAACCATACACCAATGAACTATGTGATGTTAATTTTTGTAAATTTGTAAAAGAATACAAAACCATTCTTAAAGTTAAAATTTGGCAATAAACAGCTAATAAACAACCATTCTACCTTATATCTAACATTTCAACAATGGCACAAAATATTCTCTAACATTTACTCAAAGTATATGTGAAACTTGAACTCTCTTGAATAGCTTTACCTCTCTAAAGGTTCATTGTTTACAAATATGTTTACTATTGAGTAATTAGATTAAGTACATTAGTATACAATATGAATTCACTCTGTTTACTTTGTCTCTGTGATGTTGTGGCTAATAGGGATCATCTTGTCAGTAGCTGTTGACTCAGTAGGTTATTGTTCAAACAATGTTGGAAACCAAGTGAACTGATCAAATAGGACAGGCGGCTATCTTTCTTCAGATCAAATCTTCCTTCCTAACAATTACAGCTTTCATTAACTCAAACCAAACTAAAGAATTCTTATTTCTATTGAACCAAAAGTTATGGCATTTGCTATACAAAGTATTTAAATGTTTCAGACACTGAATAAAGTTCAAATCTAAAGAATCTAACAATATTTAGTTCAGAATTAAATTATATGATAGCTACTACATGAATTCATTGAAAACAACAAAGTATTGTAACAGAACATGAAATATTCTTATTACTAAGGGAGACCTGAACCATCCTACACCTCTACAATGTTTCTTTATTGAACTAGTAAGATCCTAATGGATTTCAACAAGAATACCAATAGAAGGCTAAAAGGGATCAAATCAACAGGTTCCAAGACATTTCTTGGAACCTGCACACTGAGACCAAGACAATGCCAACTCTTCTTCTCCTCCATGCTAATTAATAGGTGATTTGAATGAGCAACCATTCTATTGTTTCTATTATTAGTGATTTGACATGATTTGTATTGTTTTCAACTGATTTAAAGTAGTATCATATAAATCAATGTAGGGTAGGTTAAATCAAGCCATTTACATAGGAATCAATGGAATTTGATTAAAATAATAGAATCTACATCTACAATAGTTAAATCTATTGTGTCTACTTTTCCTTAAATGAACAGATAATTATGTTATAGTCTTAGAATCACGTGTACATAATGTACTACATTCTACAGGACCTATTCCAACACCATCCAAATAACATACCCACTGTGAATCAATTTCAGCAAAGAACAATAGTATTGTATTAGTCCAGTGGTAGTCTTTTATCCAGTCATTTATCAAGTCACAACACAGAAAAGCAACAAGCATTCAATGTTCAATCCCAATAGTCCTTTATTATATCATCCCACAAAGTTCTGTACAACTACACAGCTGATGCAGTTTACATTACTCAAGGAAAGCTGAATAAACAATGAGTATCTAGCTTAGACTTGCAGCTGCATATATTTGCTCACTCATGACATTGCTTAACATTGCTCAAAAGCAACAAAGTCATAACATTGAAAATTACCTTCAACTTAGCTACGAGTACAAAGGTTCAACAATAATTTCATCCGTAAGTATTGTTTGATAATATAACACCAGGTTTAACACTGACCGTTGCAATACAAACTGAGGTGTTTTTTATCAATGCATTTCTTCAGTTTTAAGGTACTTAGCTTGTGCAAGCAGCCACATTACAGGATCTTTAAAGGAAATTAGCTGAACAAACTATTTCTGGATTTATTTCAGTGAAGATAAGAATGAACAATTCACTTCCAGTGTGGGTAATATGATATTTCCAGATTGCATAAATTCATTGGTGCTGTTTCAACTATTTCAGCATAACTACACTCAAGCAATACAAGAGTCCAATGTGTTTGGTTTACATCATTTGTTTATGAATTTAAAATCACTAAAATATTTTAGTTTAACAAACTATCGGGCTAATGTATTCTGGGGGATTTGCGACGTTAATTTCTAAGCTACCTTATGAGTCAGTAATTATTATGATAGAGACAGGCCTTTGGTTTATCCACGAGGGTTGATCCTATTTAAATGACGTGCAATGTAACACTGGATGGAGTGTTAATTCGTAATGAAGTCTCGCCACCTCGGGGAGTCGCAGTTCAGTAGGAGCAGCTCTTTCTCTATCCATTCACCAAGAAAGAAGATACTGATGCAGTTTGATGTTGTCGTTAATTATTTACGTGCAAGAAATGTTAAGAGCAATTTTCGTTCATGCTACTATCCCCTTGTTCAGTTTTAAAGATTAGAAGACCCCTTCCCTCAATGTTTTTCTTATTCCCCCTAATATTTTCCTGTTCAGTTACATTGTTTTCTTTCATTAACAATTTTCCGATCATGATACCTGCCAAAGGGATAACATTTACGCGTAGTTCCATTGACGATAAAGTCTACATAGTAATTGCAATGAATAGAAGAGTTATGTTAAGTATATTAAAGTAATAGCATTTTTAAGCACATAAAGACACATAACTCTTAATGTACAAAATACTCAAGTTGAATTTCTGAAGGAATATTTTCTCAAAAGATATCTGACAGAAGCATTTGACAGAAAGCGGGAAAGTGTGGGTATTAAAACTCAATTTCGACAATTTAAGCACATCTTTTAATCATTCTTCTAGTTTCATGTTTAACTTACTTAAAACATCGTAATTTGTAATGTTAGACGGCATCATGGTATAAAGTTAAATTCTCAATTTTCCTCCTAAAGTGGACAAAGCAATCAATATTGCATGTCAAAATCCCATCTTGATTTCTTGATCTTAATGACAGACCCATCCCGGTTTGTCCTGCGAATGTCTTACAATATACTGATGATAAAACCGGCAAATTGACGGTGCATTTGATTAAGGCTCTGACAGATGAAGGTTTGGAGGAGAAATAGCCATGTTTACATAAGACCAAGCCTTCCTCTGTCTTGCTTTATGCCCCGAACAAACAGACACACAAAGACGCGCCTTTCACACGCTGATTAATATTGATTTTCGCAGCAAGGAAACGTTAAGAAGACGTTATTTGATCTCGGGGATTTTCAATTTCATATTCATCAAAGAATTCACTGTAAAAAAAGCACGAGTAATAATCAAGCTTCACCATGTAACGCGATACTTCAGTATTCTGTTTGATATCCCATATCGTATAACCATGTTCTAATGTCATCCGTTTCTCAGTAAAAATGCGGCGTAAGTCAGAAGAAGATAAAAGATCCTCGAAATACCAAGTTACGTAGGCGACATTTTACGATGGTTTCAAAGCTTTTAAGAGTTTGCAGTATAGAAAAAACAAAGATACTTAACTCTTCAAACTCCTCGACTTTTCAGTGGAACCTTTTATGGACAACTACGTTTGCACCTCCACCCGCCCACCATCCATGAACACGATACTTTCCCACTTGTTACAGTTTTTTTCTTAATTCGTACCCTGTCTAATTTGTCTAACCAGATATTGGACAGAAATATACCATTGCTAGCAATAATGCATACTTGGATTGAACCATTTTTAGTGGGACTACCATGATTACACTGTCCGCATGCGCTCGAAAACTGTTATTGGCACACAGACTGACATTGGTAGTTTACTGAAAGTGGTTCAAATTAGGTATCGTTACCAAAATTAGTAAATTTCAATTTGACAAATTAGGTAAACACGAATTAAGAAAAAACTTCATTATTTTACATAATGCACAATTTAAGCCTGGAAACCGCTACTACATTGACTACCACCTCGAAAAATTAAATAGTTGGTTAGATAGGTTTCACTTAACTGAAAGGCAGCGTGTTCTTCGGGTACTGTTTAGCACAAAATGTTGAACCTTTACCAGAGTCTAACCTGAGATGGAATAGCGTTGTAGAATATTCCTATTAAGGCTGGATTCTCTGTAAGGCTGTTTGAGATTAATACCTCACAAAGCTTTGTAGGAACATGTCTGTTGGATACTAACTCTGATGCAGGGCTTTTTTGTCCAGGAAACTGTTATGTTATGCCTCCCTCTGTGTTTGATCAAAACATCACAAGATGTAATTTGTATCTTTATCACCGGGGTAAAGCCTCTGGGAAACTGGGCCAACAATGGTTTCTTGTTACAAATTGTTACTACGAATGACGACCAGCTTCAAGCAACATGTTTTGGTTACTTTGATCTGGTTTGTTTTTTTGTAGAAAATAGTTGTAATATCCCTACCATGTTATAAAGTGTCTTTAACAACTGGTCTCTAACTAAATGGATTCGTAGAGTCACAGCCATGGGCATCAACCCACGATCTAATACCAGAGTTGAAATCTACATGTTTGGCAGGTGTAATTGACAGATGTAGAATATATTTTCCAATTCTGTATGTCAAAGAGATTATTGATGTATGATTATAATAATAAATATAACAAATTCTTGGTGAACATAGTGAAGCCTTCATATGATGAAGATTTGGTTGAAAAAGATGAAGCGATATCGTTATTTGGGTGTCAAGGGACTCCTATGGCCGCTTTGACAAACAGACAAAACAGACATGTTGTTCACACACTTGTGCAGGTAGTAAAATTACTCGCGTACAAAATTACAAGCGAGATATCAACTTACGGACAATAATAAACGCTGAAAACTCTTTATTTGTCAGCTTCAAGGCAATAAATACATGCAAAACTGCTGTCAATCCTTGGCTGCCGAAGTTTTTGGTTTGTGAAATCGCACCTTAAGAACTGTATTCCAAGCAAGACATTTCTTCTTCATGTTTGAATCAGTAACTTAATTTTTTTTAAACTCTAAATGTGCGGCTTGTTGATACATGACAATTGCATTGCATTTAAAGTTTAAATATTTGCCTTCAGAGGCACAGAGTATTATGTGAAAGATACATGGCATTCTGAAGCAAACAACACATTACATAATTTAGTATGACGATGACCACTCAGTGCTTCCACTGAAGACAGAGAGCTTGACTTCCCGTGGAACTATTTGTGCAGCTTTGCTGATTTACATGTCACATCGAGTTAGCACATTTGCTTTCATGTCTTCTCTGGCTCAGAGCATAGATAAGGTGATTTCATAAATCAATGCAGACGAATATAGTGCTATTATACAGCAGTACCTTGTTTAGTTGTTGATGCACCGGAGTTCATTTTCTGGAGCCCCTGGTACTTGGGGTTGCTCTCCCAATAAGTTTCACAGTGGATCTGTCACTACTTTCTCACTTATGATCTTCAGAGTAAATCCTGATTTGCACCCGCTTTCTGCTCAATGTGATTGTACACCATATTTGGGTGTTAGCAAACAGCTGGTCCTTAATTAGTACAAATTAACTTGCAGAGCAATCGTGCTTCTCCCTAGTCACAGATCAGTCACACATATCACGATCCATTTACAACAAAGCCGTGTCCATTTAGATCAGAAGAAGAATTCTTGATGGAGTTGTTAATTATTTACATGACTGGAATGTTAAGAGTAGTGTCACTACATTACGATATATACGAATTACTTTCACACAACTTGAGGGGTATCTCAAGGGTACTCTTTTTATGCAATTCACAATGGAAATCATAATCACAGTTTTTGTGTGCATTCCCACTAGAAAAATTTGTAAAGACCTTTATTTTTCCTTAACATTTAAATAATCAAAATTGTGTAGAGTATTACCCATCCTAATCACACATGTTTCTTTGAGTCGTAACGACGTTCTTTCAATTCGTGTTCAAACCGAGAGTGTGGATCACGTGATCATCTGTCGAGACATTTGTTGAGATATTCCACGAAATACTCCGTGTGCAGACTTACTTAAAAACACAAAGGCTCTTTGTCCAAGAAATTGAGTTACTTTTATGTTTGGATGAGATCAAAGGTGTACCTTTCAGCTTTGACTCCATTGAAAGTCTGGTTGTCTCTACACAAGCAATGATTGAAGTTTACAAACGAAACGCATTTAGTCGGCTCTACCCAGAGGCATCGGGCACCTCCACATTGGACTCTGGTCTTTCATCTTAGTAATTCCTTACGACATGTCCTTAGATATTTACTACCCGCATACCACCACTGAATGTAAATTGCATCTAACGCTTTTGTACACGTGGACAACTCACATTTTGAACCCATGGTGAATTTCATCGAACCATACATATCCAGACGGCTAAACGATCTTCTTTCTATGCATTGGCGGATCTAGTGCCGGGGATAATACGGCTACGCACGTAGGCTCCGCCCACTATTTTACCCCTTTTATTAACCGCCAGCCCGCT
>JBCAUI010302076.1:0-15526 GCA_038406195.1 Haplosyllis anthogorgicola
CCTATTTAGGCTCAAAATGTGTTAAATACAGTTACAGTTACAATAGCATGTTTTCGTTTGATGTTGAGATAAGACTCAAAATGTGTTAAATACAGTACAAACATTGGCCGCGCGTCACCTGTGATAAGAAGACAAAATATTGATTAAGGGCATTTCTATTGTGTTGGAAATATCAATATAAGTGGGGAAATCGATATAGGAATATCGATATAAGCGAAACAATTAACATTGGGGTCAATTGAAGAAATTTGGCGCGGAAAAAAATATCGATGTAAGCGGGATATCTACATAAGCGATATCGATATAAGTGGGGAGGAGTGTATATTGATATCCCACTTATATTGATACTTTTTTCCGCACCAAGTTAATAGAGACCCTAATGTTAATTGTTCTGTTTATATCAATATCCCACTTATATTGATGCTATTTTCCCTCACCAAAAATATCGATATATCCAGGGACAACTGTGTTTGCATATGGTTCAATGCGCATGAATGTGATTTTCTATGTATGTTTAGGATTTTGTGCACGATTTTATGCGGATGGGGACTTGCTACAGTCAGCATATTGGACTTTGACTAATCTTCGTATTTATATTGTAATTGAAATATTGATGTAGAATTGTAATTATTGAATCAGTACTGCCAAAAACAAGTTGCACATGTAAATAATCCTATGTTTATACTTTTGTACAGATCAAGTATTTTTGTAAATATAGATGATAGAAAACCCAGATAATTTAAGCGTATATTTGTGAGGTAAGTTTGTACGATATAGGATGGCTGGGAAAAACCCCGAATGATTAGCAATTTACAATAGAACTTCTTTTGAGCGGACACTCTTTTCAAAGTCCACTCTTGCTTTTCTGCCAGTTTGTATAAAAGATTTTACGTAAAAATACTATAGCAAAAGACTCATTTGTTTGGTCACGGCCAGTTTACGTTCAAAAATGTAGCCGCCCAAGAAGAGTTTTACTGTACGTTTTTGTTAAATTCATTACGATTTGAAGTATTTGAAAGGCTGGCTGTCTGTCTACTGGTGAAAATTTTCTTCATAAAGTGTAAGAATTGTTAAAGTGTACAGATGAAAATAAAAGTTAAGTCTTCGTAACTGTAGAAACTGTTCAGTTTTTTTTATTACAGTAGACCCTGGCTTGAACGACACCTATTTTAAAGGACATACAGTAGAACCTGTCTTTAGAGGCACTCTAATTTGTTACGATTAGATTGCCGTACAAGGCAGGTATGCCGCCCAAGACAAGTAAAATAAACATAAATACTAAGAGTTTCCAGTATAATAAATGCGCCATAAAAGTCAGGATGTTGCTCAATACAAATACCGCTCAAAACAGGTTCTTTTACATTGAGAGGCTTTCGTCTGGAATAGATCCCTCGTGCATTATTTATGTAAATACGGCGATGTAATGCTTTAGTAAGGTAAAGTTACACGTTTTACGTCACCCTGTTCGTCTTAGAAGAATTATGAAATTACCAGATTTCACCTCTTGTAATAGTTATGTCAAGTCGCCCCAAGTCTTAAACTGTTGGCAGAGATGTCGGACAAATCTTGGTACCTCATACCCTCACCACACCAAGGTGTAAAATTGGCACCAGGAAAGCTTGGCAGGACAGGTTTGAGTTTGGGTGCCTTCAATGTGACGGCTCAATTGAACGTCTGAATGCTGACGTTGTATTCTGACGTTTTTTTACGGACTAAACGTGATGCTTCACTTCGCTAATGACATTAAATAAAGAGACGACAGTTCACTCGGTTCGTTTGTGGTATTTACATTATGAATATTCATGAGCAGAATGACATGGACAACAAACGTGACATTTTAACTGTGAATTCTAAACATACATCCGTGTAAGCATATTTTATTCTATAAATAGAAGGTGTTATTTATTCAAATAATGGATGATACGAATAACACAACTTAACAATTGACAACATTATTTGTTTTATTCAACAAAACAAATTTCAGTAGGGAATGTAATGACATTTCACCTTTCACGATAAATTTGATCAATCCAGAAAATCCAGAATTGGGAAATGATATTTATCTTCAGTAACAGGACCTTCACTGATTTCAAAATGTTGCGGCTAATTTCATACGGTTAAAAATGTTAGTTAAATAGTAGAAAATATTTATTGCCTGTCAGGTGCTGCTACAATTACGTGGCGGCAAAAAATTCCTATGCTTAGTTTTAGTCCCTTATTCTGGGACCGGCGCACAACCATTTTGGAGCCACTGGTACTCCTATTTAGGATTTCAGGCATACTCAGTTTTTCTTGGATAAGCATCACCCAGAATTATACTTCACTGAATTTTAGGGGTGATACAGGCTATGCAAAAACAGCTTCATAGCAGAATTAAAATGAAGCTGTGCAACAAATTAATGGGTGTATTCATGCTGAAAGGAATTGTATTGATAACTCAGAATTATAAATTAATTGCATTTTCTACAAGAGGCCGAGAACTTTTTGATCGCCCCTCGTATTAAAATACTGAGAGTTTACTCAAGTATCTGTGCGTTTTGTACATGTCCAAAATACGATCTGTCCATACTGCTGATAAAATGAATAAATCCAGCGATAATGAATCTGATGATAACGGTTATGAAAATATCTAAATCATTCGGCCTTAACCAACGAACAACTTATACACTAACTGAAAACGTCCACTACAAGTTGGCGATTACAAATATAAGCAAAGAGGCAAGTCAATGCCAATGCTCGCCGAGTTGATGTAAATCTAATCAAATCGTAGTAATACATGAAGGACCTCTCCTTTTATAGCAATCAATATAAACTGACTTAGTCTAATAAGTAGGCGCACACTTGCTTATTTTGGTAACTACTCCTCCAGTAATCAATCATTAATGACTTTCCACAGTCTCACCTCCTCTGAAAGAAGTGTGAGTGTCTCTGGTAATCATGCTGATCAGAATGTCGGCACTATAAATTACCAACATGCAATGTTCCTATTTAAGGCAATGTATTTAGTGGTAATCACGGGAGGAATAATAAGAATGATCTCCAAAAGGTTAGTTACAACCACCTGGGTACTGTGTACATGTGTTTGTGTGGATCTGTAGATATATCTGTAATCTTTGCATGTGTTAATAAAAGAAATGAATGTTTTGTATTAGTGTAGATATCACCCGAGAATATGTATTGTTTTCAGTGCCAAATTTAGGCAGAAATGCATAGACATTTATTACATTTACAGACCAGTATTATTTTTGTTTTCTGAGTAGAAATGCACACAGATGGACGATGTGCCATTTGATATTGCACTTTGCAATATCGGTTATATCCCCGGAGTACAAATGTGTTGATTTCCATAAACAGTGTGTCAACTCAGGCGGCAATAAGCTGTATGTGGTGCCAGCTATTTAACCGTCGATACGTAAATGTACCAACAATCTGTCGTACCGAAGCTGCCCCGATACTAATACGCCTCTTTTCAAGATTTAAAGTCATCAATATCTTCCTGCATAATCACACGTCCTCCATTTCATATCTCTGAAGTGCCAGTTTGCTTGCAATCATGAAGATCATGATGCTTGGTGGTGTGAATTACCAACATGCAATAGCTCCTATCTCAGCCAATGCAAGAAGCTTCGGTAATCAAAGCCGACAAGTCATTCACCTTTCTTCACTGTGTTTCGAATATGGTTGTCTATGTATAGTGCGGTGCTATAGTGTTTCACAGGCAGTCCTTGATGGATTTTTTCGGGGAGCAAGACTGTGAAATTGGATTTTTGTCATACTATGACAAGTTGATACGACAGATGGACTCGAACGGTTCCAGATGAAGATCATTCCGATGGAAACGCAGCAGACAAATGAACTTCAAATTTCATAATTATTTTTACTCCGTGTTAACAACAGGGATATTACTAGTATGATCAAATGAAAATTTCCACAGACAGGGTGGCCACGCTCAGGTTATGATAAAATTCCCTGTCTTTTTCCCTTTGTTCAGGAGAAACTGATGCTCAAATTACCTGTTTTTCCTGTGCAGCCACCCTGTACAGCATTCACCTCCTATTTGGAAAAGGCACCGATTAAAGAAAAATTCCTATAGTCGTTTCCAAATGAAAACCTGGTTAGAACCCTTTGAAATCATGAAGCGAGATCTACAATTTGGTTGCTCTTTGATTGCTATCTTTGTCCATTGACCCAGATCACTTCCGCACGCTAATATTGTATCTCCATAAATAACTCTGACCTTACTAAAATAACATGAAGCGTATGAACTTAGTTCAAAAGATGCGACACACCACTTGTAAGCTTTGCCTTGGACCCATACTCATTAAACCACCAAAGAAATATTAAAATTATCACGAAATGTCAGGTTCTGGTCTGGATATTTCATCCAGCATGCCAGAAATACTCTTCAAATCTGGCCAGCTTAAGATACAAACGGACAGACACGATCGACAAATTTACCTTCCCACATGTTCTCACAGTTTAAAATGTTACCATAAGTGTAGGCTTCTTTCACGCTAATCAAGCTAATTACTACGTTAGCACTGAAAATCAGCAACATACAAAATTTTGTCCTATTCAAAAGATTGGATTTTGTGGATCAACCATTTGCACTTACAGGCGTTTCTTTGAACCTTCTACTCGACAGATTCGAGGTTTGTCGCCTGTGATGAATGCTTCAGGAGTGCATACTGTGAAATTGACTTCATAGCTTCACATCATGCTATCCAGGAATAATATGATGTGTTCTACGGGATGAGTGACAAGCAAATCGTTTGTCAGAATTCTCCGTGAAAATATTCTGTCTTTGTACCACCAATTTCTCTGGTCATCATTAGACAGTTAAAGCGACAATTTTCTGTTCCCTTTGGCATTTCTCGTGTTTTTAAACAGCGCAAAATGTCATATATATCTTAATATATTATGTATTGTTTGTAACCACTCATCATCTTTTAAAGTTCAAAGGTACATTCAATTATGCAATAAGATGGATGCATGTTCCTTAGACCAATAATTGTTAACAATGCAGTCTAATTAATCCACTAAGCAGGATATTGCCTACCCTTAGCACCCCTCCTCCCTCAGATTTGCTTCCCCATTTATGTCAGTAGCCTGCAAGATGCGAATGTGATTGGAATATGTTATATTGAAACTCACAAAACAACAATCTCTTGCAGACAAACCCACACTTGGAATGCAGGTACACAAGCTGCATTGCCCTTTTAAATGCATGATTATTTCACGGGATATTATTTTTCTCTTCTCTTCTTTTCTTTTCGTCACTTTTCAGGTCGTTATGTGTAAATGAACTTGTGTTTTGCTTGGAGTGCTGATAAAGTACTTTCTGAAAACTGTTCGAAAATTCTTTCAAATTTATCGTTTTACACGATAAATTGAAACCGAACTTTCTGCAAATCAGCCTCACGAACAGACATATATTTTCAATGCGAATACTTTTTATTTATGAACATGTTTAGTCAGTATTTCGCATTATGCAAGGATACAACTCCAACCTAATACACCTTGTCATTTTCCAGAACAGCAGCCATAGGAATTCTCTCCTGCCTTTTTCCTCATGATCAATCTATTCTATCCGAGGCATCTTTACGTCACTAGATTCTATTTTGGGCCACAATAGAGTCATAATGCAACAGGCAAATAAATTCCTCAATCTGTCTTGAGAATCAAATTTGGGGATTTATCTCGTGTTAACGCTTGTTGCAAAGTTTTGATGGCACATGCATGTTGCTGCACGCCTCCAAGTTATTCGATACAAAGTGTATAGGGAAGGCATCAATGAAAAGTGTACTGCTGGAAATAATACGTAAATGCAAATAATACGTAAATTCCAAAAAAAATAAATTTAGAAGTTTTCTGCAAACGTATCCTTCCTTTCTCCCTGTTTTTACATATGAAATTTAAGGAAACCAATGAACTATGGACCCTGGATGTACCTTTCGAAATCCACGTACACATCTGTGTTGTAATCATCAAACTTATTTAACAACTGAATTAAGAAGGTAATAGTTGATGAAATATATAAGACTGACCCTTACAGTAAACAGGAATTTGCTGTCGAAACTATTACATGCGCAGTACATGCAGATGTGCCTATATGCAAGACCTGTGTTAATTTCTTCATAAAGTCGACGCACACAAATGGAGATATGCACTGTACGCCTGTTTCAACATTAGACCTTTCATTACGTTTCTTATACCAACGAGTATGCAAATGATCAATTACCGGTCTATCAAATGAAAACACCATTTCTTATGTTGTTACGCCATAACTTAAGTCTTAACTATAATGTGATAAAGTAATTATAAATACAAGAATGTTTTATGTATTTTCTTGGTTACGATTTTGATGGTTATCATCAGTCTTCGTTTCCATGTTGATAGTAACGTCAGTTTTTATGGCTTAAGACCATTTACAACCGAATTTTCACTCGATAGAAAAATGAACGGGCGTTAAGGTCTCGTCTCCTTGAGCCCAGCGCATATTTCAATGACACGCCGAAATTTCGTCACTCCAGTGACCAGTACACCACTGTTCAGTCTGGCTCTCTCCCATTTCCCATCACTTCCCTAAAAATTATCGCAATCAATGTTTCCTACACTGCACTCTGAAAATAAAACCTTAGTGCCAAATTTCTCCCTCAGAGCCCTTGCTTTGTGCGCAAGCAAGTCTGTAAATATTGGCAAGTCTCAAAATTCATCAGCGAGATAACAATGATCATGCACCATAAACAGGCTACATGCTTGAGATATCTGATAATACAATTAGGAGTAAGATGTTATCATGAAAAGAAAATTGATTGCTTTTCTTTTCACGGGCTTGATGCAATGAGACATTATCTCTTGCTCGAGTCAACACTTAAACCGGGCAAAATGGGGCAATAAATACATAACCATTTTCACTGCAGCACAAGAAGAAAATTGTGTCATGCATAATTTTCAGAATTTAGCAATCGCTGGAGAATCCAGAATTTAGCAATCGCTGGAGAATCCAAAGTGTGACGGTCAACTCAACAGTCCCCATGAGTTTTCATTCAGACAGAACCTTTCTTTTCTGTTGGAATACTTGTCAATGGGAGACAAGTGTGACTTTTTAAATTTAATTTCAGTTTATCTGTGTCCTGAATCTAGTTGAAGTTGTTTTACAAATTAATTCCTTCAACGAAATAGGATAATTGTCCCAAAACAACGAACCAATTCAACTTTGAAACTACATATGTGAACAACATTTATAGACTTATTAACACTTTATTTTTTCTTTCCCACAACAATTTAAGTCATTTTGATAATTAATGAGTTAGGATTTATTTAACTTACGAAGCTGCAAGTGATTTGTTATAAAGTTCTTATTTTCGAAATAACAAATGTGGCTACCAAACTAGAAATATACATAGTATCAAGGTACTTTTGCAGGAAATAAAAGGTGGGATATATGTAATTCAGGCCCGGGGAACACATGAGAGCGATTTGTTGTGAACGGTCAGTATGTTCTTTTGTGAGCGATTTGTTCTTTAAGCCGTTCGTTGCATTACATGCAACGGCTTATAGTATTCAACTAGAAGTTGGCGTGAATGCAGTGCTGAAAGTTTGCAAGTGCAAGACCCCCCCCCTCCCCCCATCATCATCATCTGATTTGGGAAAATGCATTTCTGGCCATTTCAGACACTTTGTAGGGGGGAAAAAATTTCAGTGTATTTTGCTATTGGGACTTTATGGAGTTGGCTCAAGGTACATACAGTGAGTTGAGGGAGCTTGCTCAAGGGACAGTGTGCACTTGCAACTTGCAACACCAAGGTACATGTATGCAGAGAGTTGAGGGAGGGACCTTCCTCAAGGGACAAACAGTGTGCACTTGCATGTTACACCACTGTAAGACCTAATCAGGTAAAAAAAAGTTACTTTAAATGGCATATGTAAGTAAATTGTCACTTTAAATCCGCTTTAAGACCTAATCAGCCACAAAACTTTACTTTAAATGGAATATCTAAGTAAATCGTCACTTTAAGTCTGCTTTAAGACCTAATCGGCCAAAAAAATTACTTTAAATGGCATATCTAAATAGTCACTTTAAATCTGCTTTAAGACCTAATTGGCAAAAAAACGTTACTTTAAATGGAATATCTAAGGAAATTGTCACTTCAAATCCGCTTTAAAGTTGACTTTGAGAACTAATTGTGCAAAAATAATTACTTTGAATGGGATATGTAAGTAAATTGTCACTTTAAATTCATTTTTACAGCTAAACTCAAAATTTTTTTTGCTGTTTACTTTTATCATTTGTAATGGGTTTTGGTTGCGGGGGGTTTGCATTTGGGGGCTATGCAATGGCTTTGCAACCTACTGGATTGTCTAGTTTGGAACGGTGACTGTCTAATACTTCTTACTTTACCTTTCAATAAATAACTTCGGTACTGATACGCAAAAGTGAAACAGGTAAAACTTTAACAAATTTTAGATAATTTAACAAATTTTAGACAAAGTTGGAAAGGTTTCGACACTATCATGTGAAATTAACTGTTCTTTTTGGAACGACAAAGCAAAGGCATGAAAGAGACATTGCTCTAAAGTCTTATTTGTATTAACGTTACCAAAGGGAAAATGTACTTTTAGGCATTTGCAGCAGTACTCGAACTCTTCTTTTACTGCATAACGAACGCTTCGTATGTAAGAAGACAACAAAAATTTTTTAAACAGAAGCAGAAGTGAGTAGCAGCATGTGCTGCAGTGCATTACTGGTAAATGATCATGATCCAAGTCACTGCAGTAGCAGGCAATCCCTGCAGTTTACTACTGGAACTAGGTCACAGCAGTAGTAAGTTGGGTCTGCTGTAGTTCACCTGGTGCAGGACAAATACTATCACTATTTTGAAATACGTTTTTTTTTCCTGGGACGTTCTTCGTCAGGAAGACTGATTACTTGTTAAGTCTAGGTGTATGTGTAGATGGCTGTTTTATTTCTTAAAACTCACGGCAAAGACTATTGCGCATAATTTTTCTCCTTCCTGGTGTCATTTCATGGTTTAGTAATTACCTGTAGCGTAGAACAGAGAAAAAACTAACAGCAGGAAAGTTGAGATGTGTGTAACTAGGTCTGAGGATAGGTCGAGTCTCTTGCGTTAACTTAGTTATAAGATTGTTTAAATAAAGGTTCGTTAAATGCAAAAACCAATTGTTGTGAAAGTCTGACGTTTACCTTCATGGGAGATACCCCAGTAGAATCTGCTTTAATAGGCCCATGCTTTGTGAAGCACCCTTACATTTACGGCCAAGATATAGGTCTTTCTTATATTTTCTCATAGATAAATCATTGAAATTATCACTGCCTTGAGAGGCCACCTGTCACTTCCGGCCAATTTACGATATGAGTGAGGGTGGCCCCAGAAAACAGGTTCTATTGTACTAAGCGTCAGAATAGTATTGTGTCAACCATGATAGTACTAGTAAAGGAGGAAGTTAAGGTGACTGATTACGATGAGACAAGTATTGGTTCAGATCTGTATGTGTTGATTTCCGAAAGTTAGTTCTTGATTGAATAATTTGGTTCAGTGGCAACCATTTATAAAGCCCAATAAATATACAATGCAGTGGTGAATCCCCAGGCCCAACAGGTGAAAAACCAAAAAATATCCAACAAGGTCCAGTGAAAACTGCAATTAACGACCCCTGAATTCTACGACCACATTCGAATTTATACTTTATTTTCTCACTCATCTTAGACCACGTCTTGAGCGATGAAAAATTGTGGTATAGGGGGTTATTGTAGTTGTGAGGTTTCATTGTACAATATCAGTGTACCTATAATGAAGACATGGCCGCATACGAGAGGTGGTCGTTCAGTGGGGCAGTATCAATTTCTTGGTATGACACGTGAAGACATGGCCGCATACGAGAGGGGGTCGTTTAGCGGGGCACTATCAATTTCTTGCTGTGACATAAAAAGACATGGCCGCATACGAGAGGGCGTCGTTTAGAGGGGCACTATCAATTTCTTGCTGTGACATAAGAAGACATAGCCACATACGAGAGGGGGTCGTTTAGAGGGGCACTATCAATTTCTTGGTGTGACATAAGAAGACATGGCCACATACGAGAGGTGGTCTTTAGAGGGGCACTATCAATTTCTTGGTGTGACATGTCAAGACCTGACCGCATACGAGAGGTGGTCGTTTAGCGGGGCTCCGTCAATTTGACAATTTCTTGGTGTAACGACTCGCCGGATGTAAGTTAACAATAAAAGGTGTCACGGACAACTGTTCAATTGATATTTATTAATAATTTACGGTCCCCGTATATGATCGCTATTATTGCTTTACGACTATCTATTACTAGCAGCATTGTTGGTAAATAATTAACTGTAATAGGTAGTTTTTTGTGGAATAGGTTATGGGATTGGCAGAGTACCCTGTAGATTGTGTAAGATTGTTTTTTAAATTCATTTCCGGTTCTTGGTGTAAGAGCAGCAGCGGATCCGGGGGGGGGGGTGGTCCCGGGGCCCAGTTATGGGGCCCAACTTTGGGGCCCTAGCACCTCAAAGACACTAAAATTAGACTGTAATTTATGAAAATTTTCAGTATCGCTTTGCTCAGCATAACATATTTTAGAATATCATCCCAAAAAATTTTCAACCTTGGCTGTGCTTGGCATCATTTTCATTACAATGTCTCAAAAAATTTTCTAGCCTCACTTCACTCAGCATATCCTATACTTATGCTATGTCCTTACTACTCTTCCCATTCATTATTTTTCCACAGACATACCATTATATATGTATTGCACCCTCTCTAAACCTCGGTCATTGTCATTCACATTTGGATTCATAAAGATCTATATACTTTATAAATCAATTTTCATCCCCCCTACTATCTGTATGTACATGTTAATAGAATATTGTACTCAGGACCAATGAATTAAGATCAATTCATTCATGTAAAAATCTAACAGTAAAGCTACAAAAGCAACTTTTAAAATGAAAAATAACTGCCAGATTCCATGCTAATACTTGCTAACTGTGCTTGTGCACGACTTCGCTTCGCTTCGCTCCATCGGCACTTGACAAGTTGGGTTCCCCCTTGACCAAATCCTGGATCCGCGCCTGAGAAGTGTTAATATTACAGATAAAAAATCCAGTATATAAATATGATGTTTGTCACGAGATGTGAGGCAAAATGCCAGCGTCCTTAAAACCTCACATAATCGCTCAGTTACATACTGGAGGTACTACTGTATGTAATATTTTACTTTTCTTTATTGATTAGTCCATACAAATGATAGAACTATCTTTCCTTCATTGTACGTTACCTGTTTTAACTTTCAAATTATGTAAATTAGATACTGGTATCTTGCTGAGTACATAAAATCAGTATTTCGCAAACGGTTAATGAACCATCAGCGTAGATAATTGATATTTTCTGAGTTGTCTGTGTCCTTCTTCTCCTCATTTTCACACCATGGATAAAGAAAGAGCACAGATTGCTTCTTTTATAAAATAACCGCTTTCAAAGCACGTCGTGATTAATTAAAAATTGCACCCTTGTGATGTGTCTTTGTTTTTGTTCTTGCTTGTTGGTAGTACTAGAGCCAGCCCCCTCTCTGAGGGGGATTCCCCGTTTTGGTCAGTGCACTTGTGCTGGCACCGAGCCAATTATCAAGGTTCACTTTCCTATCAGTACTCATCACTCTTCAGAAGATTTTTATTATTAATACAGATAATTTTAGATATTGGAGATGCATTTAGATACATAAAGATTCAAGTAACATTACATATAGAGCATTTTAAGTTAAGCATAATTTTGATGCAGTTCAGTACATTTTATATTTATCATATAATGAGTAATGCTATCCAGCATAATAATAAATATTTTAAGAACAGCTGAAAAAGAATTGGAAGCAATTAATCCATGTGTGAATCTGCATCCATCATGTAAAAATATGTCAGCCCTGACCTCATGATAAAAATTTGTATAAATTGGCTTTGTTTTCTCAATATGGGCCAATGTTCTATCGATCAGTTAAAAGTAATAAAGAAATTTAATTTATCATTGACACCGGAAATGTGTTGCTTAAAAGTAGCTAAGCCTAAATGGGGTAAATTGTGCCACCTTCAGAATTGTGCAACAAGTGGGATCAAAATGCCATATTGTGCTTCAAAATTTGTGAAAGTACGAAAAGTGGCGTAGCCATAATGATGGAGGATATTACAGAATTTTTCACCAGTCAATTACACTTGTTTTTCCCGTCAATGAAAAGTTTGTAACATTTAGCATTGTAGTTTCACTGTTGCTATGCTAATCATATTTGTGTTTTGAGCCAACCAACATTCGTACGTTAATTGCTCTGGAATAGGGCTCAAAACCAGTAGTAAAACTGTAACCGGTTAACTGAAATATTTGTAACCGATTATTGGGTTGATTGCTGTCCACAACAAGGAGCTGTAAAACCTTAGTAAGTGGGACTGAATAAGATTTCTAATATAAGATTGTAAATTATGACAGGAAATACCGTATTTATTCGAATAGAAACACCCTCTCTAATAGAAGCACTCCGTTTTTGGATGGAAGTCAATTAAATATTTTTCCAACTTGGATATTCACTGGTCCTTTGATGTCAATTTCTGCATACATTTAATGGTAAGCCACAATTAAATTTAGCTTTTTAAATTTTTTTTTGACTCATTTGGCATAATTGCCAAAGAGCCTATAGAATCATGAAACGTCTGTCGTCCGTCATTGTCGTTGACGTTGTCATTGTCGTCTGTGTGCAGTTACCCTGGCCACACTATAGATCACAGAGACTTCATATTTTGTACACATATTCATATATGTCCCCCCTCCATGCATAGCAAATATTATGTCACTGTGACCGACATTCTTAAATTGGCAGCCATATTTGTTGTTTTCTTTGAACCTTACTCTTCCCAAACAAATGATGGTACAGACTTCATTTTTGGCAGGTTTATGCATCTATGTACCCACTTTATTTCCTGTGAAAATTATATTGATGCCACCTTTACAGTTGTCCCTGGATATATCGATATTTTTGGTACGGGAAAATAACATCAATATAAGCGGGATATCGGTTTAAGCAGAACAATTAATATGAGGGTCTATTAATTTGATGTGGAAAGAAAGTATCAATATAAGTGGGATATTGATATAAGTGATATCGATATATCCGGGGAGGAGTGTATTTGCAGTTTGGCAGCCATATTTGTGTTTTTACATGGGTCACTTATATGGGATTTGATCTTTTGTATCCATGTGATATTGTAACCTATATTGTTGTAGTTTTTGATAATGCCAAATGAGCCCAGGTCCATCTGGACCTATTTTTTTTTTAAAGAAGCACCCCTTCATAATTTGGTCTAAGCACTGGGTGCTATTGGTATAAAATTGAAAAAGTCAATGATCACATGGTTAGATAATATCAATGTCGCCTTTTAATTCTCTGAAAAATTGCCACTTGATCAGTCAAATTAAAGTCACCAATTGAAACCTAACCAAGGAACAATTTAACCAACTATTCGGTTAACCGGTAATCGGTTCCAGTCTGGAAGGTCACGTATTCAGACAATGTGATGTGCTGACTAAGCTGAAGTCTGAAGATACCTAGTTGTCATATCATTTGTAAGTGATACCTGTAAAAGAATATTTTCTCCTAACTTTTGTCCAGACCCATGTTTTTGGGGACAAAATAAGACATGATAAATTAGAGCGATTCATTTGTATGGGATTAAGATTATCTTTATCCATTCATGAATCCAATCCAATCATGAACTTATATTAAACTTATGCCAGGGGCAGCCACACTATCCACAGTAAAGCACAGAGACAGCTGAATACAGGCTAGCTGCTGTTATCCAAGGTACCAAACCATAGAGCACACAGTAGGCAGCAGGGGCCTTTGTACATGTACAATAAGGTAGTAGATTTATTGTGCCTTGTAGCGTAACTCGCTGTATGACTTGACGTTAAATGTTGAACACAGCGCAATTAAGCTTGCATGTAGGAGTGCAGGCGAGAGATCCACCCTGGATTTAAAACCCATGGGGACGGTAACACGAAGTCCAAAACAGGGGTACTCAGTGGCCCCACATATGGACCGTGGTCGAACAAAAACTTTAAAAAAGAAAAAAAAAATTTAAACGAGCATATTTACTTGGTAATGCTAACCTTATTTGAATGTTCGTTGAAAATTTAAACAAAAATAAAGTAAAATCAAATAAAATAAGTAATATTTAGCCATGTCACTTGTTTCGCAAATGTAATCTTGTAACGCACTTTGATATTAAAATATGATATCAAAGGTACATCGTGATCATCAGTTTGATGACATTACCAAAACAATAGAGAGGGAAAAGCAGATTCTGATGTACAAGCGTGGTTGTGGGTCATACGTGGCCACGTTATTTTTTTTGTTGTTGGATAATGTTTCTCGCCACTCCCAAAATTTTAAAAAAGAAAGAAAAACTATAAATTAAAGAGAGCTCAAATAATCCCAAATCATAACTTTCCATCGGCTATTCAAACATCGTTTGGAAAAATTCTATGTTCATTTCATGATTGAAATTCAAATATGCAGTGTTTACAGTAAAATCTTTTTCTTTTTTTTCGGTGGCCGCTCTCAAAAATGTGCTCGACTGATATGTTATCCAACAACTAACTAAATAATGTGTGGCCTATGTTTCTGTCAAAATGCATGATGGTGCGTCGTTTGGATGACAAATCTTACAATCAAATCATTTCGCTTCAGGTTGAGCTTGATAAACAAACCGCAAAAGCAAGAGTTCTTCCTCGTTACAAGTGCATGAGATAACGTTGATAATATATCTAGGTCAAAATGGAGCTCTTCCCTTTAAAGTTCAAGTATTGTTGTCTGAAGGGCATGTGTAAAATTAAAAATTCACTTGACGAAAATTAACTTAATCGAGGAGAATTGATCATATATGTGTCTGTCTCTAACACAAGCAGGCAAAATACAGAAGACACAAATGCAAAATTTTCAGGATCCTACCTTGTAATAGGCATGAACCCTGGTACAATGAAACCTGTCAGTTACGGCCATCCGGTAGAATCATTGTTTATGGTCGTAAACAACATGTGGTCTTAAAACGCAAATTCTTTTCTATAGAGTACTGAACTGATTGGTTTTAAAATTACCCAAGCTGTTGCAGTCACTGCGTTGTTTTATAAATTTGTATTGGTATTGGCCAGTAATACATTCGCGGAAAATTACTTTTGGGGTCGAAATATAGTGCAGCAAATTGCTCTTTATTGCAGAAAAATATGAGTCGCCAGGGAATAGGTGGATGGTCCCCTGAGAGGTTATCGCTGCTCAGTGTTTGGCTTCCCTTCCTTAAGTGGTGAAACTGACTCAAGAAGCTAAATATAGGAATAACAGTCAGATATTTGTATCTCAACTTAACTGATTAATGTACCAAACGAGAGGAATTACCCGGGAAAGCCGGGTAAATAGTCTATCACGTGGCCTATCACGTGACCTATCTGCACCTGAC
>JBCAUI010302187.1:0-29299 GCA_038406195.1 Haplosyllis anthogorgicola
TGTATCTGGGACACATATATCCTTATATGGTAAATCAGGACATGATCCAGATCAGATCTAACCATATATGGGCAATTGGAACCCACAACTATGTCATCCAGGCACCAAAACCAGCCACTTGTGACTGAAATCAATCAACTGGAACCACCCTGGCTAAGGATAGTAGCTACTTTTGTCGATTAAGGGCTTTTTTAACAGAAATAGTACAATCCAGGACCAATTCAATATTCCAATACTATTCCAATGTAAATTGTGAAGTTGACCCATCACTATCTATTTTGAAAGAAAAAGCCACTTCGCGACAATAACAATGCTTATTATTTAGCAGCTACAGATTGCACCACCAGGCCCAGATGATATTCTGAAGCAATCAGCAACTGATACAGAGCAAATAAAAAACAAAACGCTGTATCAAAGTGCTCCACAGGTGGAGAGATTCTCAAAGTTCATTGGATTGGCGACACCAGTTACGTCTGAAGAAGATGTCAGACTTGCATCAGGGGCGGATCCAGGATTTGGTCAAGGGGGGGCCCAACTTGTCAAGTGCCGATGTTTGCCAATGGAGCAAAGCAAAGTCGCATGAGCACAGGAAGCAAGTAACAGGGTGGGGCCCCAGAAGCCCTTGGAGTTTTCATTAACAAATATGTATTCTCCTGTTTTTCTGAGAAGGACCTTTTTATGTTTAATTTTTCTCTAGTCATTTTAGTGTAGGGTTTTCTGAGTGGAGCGAGGCTAGAAAAAATTGGGAGACATTGTAATGAAATGATGCCACATGCAGTGAGGCAGACAAATTTTTAGAATATGAAAGGTTAAATATAATGCCAAGCGAAGCGAGGCAAAAACAATTTGCAACTTATAGTCTAATTTTAGTGTTTTGAGTGCTTGGGCCCCAAAACTGGAGGCTAGAGGGGATCCTGGAGACATTATAATGTAAATGATGCCAAGTGTAGTGAGGCTGGAAAATTTTTAGAAAGATAATTCTTAAATATTATGCTGAGTGAAGCAAGGCTGAAAATTTTTGCAAAATATAGTCGAATTTGAATGTTTTGAGGTGCTGGGGCCCAAAGTTGGCCCCATAACTGGGGGCTGGAGGGGGGGCGGGCCCCCAGGGCCCCCCCCCAATCCGTCGCTGCAACTTTAAACTGTGACCTGTCTAGCAATTTACATTTTTCGTTAAAAGACGACATGTAATATCAGATGAGGGCTTCCCCAATAGATTTTTCATTTCCTATCGGATCAATTCTTTAACAAGAATCTACCAGTGGCATTGACTCGAGACTATATATGGTATCAGGATCCGCTGGTACAATTTCAGGAGTATTAATATACTGGTGGACGGAATATTCATACTGGAGTGCTGTGAAGTCCAGAGCACTTCAACATTTATTTGCAATTGAATTGCTTCTCCTCATAAGAGAACGAAATGGTACATCTGCAATATACATATTAACTCTTCCAGTGATCAATACAAGGCAGAAATTATCTTGATGGACTCGGCCGTCCAATGTTCTTAAACAGCGCCGTGTCACAAACCATTCCCTTGTAAATCACCAATGTCCAATTCTTCACTTGCATGTCAATACAATCTGTGCTGAACAATATTTGAATCACAAAAGCTGAAAATGAAAGCCATAATTAAAAAAAAAACTAAGTTAACACGAATATTGAATCTCAATTATTGAAAGTCATTGCATTATTTATTACCATTTCCAGATATCAGGCAAAAAGTGAGAGCTACAGGGTCTCATGGGATTAGTTTTTACAGTTCTGCCAGACAACCAGAGACAATGACTGATCATTGACTCAGAATCAATACTTTCCCATGATAGATATATTTGGCCAAATGTGCTGAATCCACTGGAGAAATACTGCTTCTGTGATATTACACAAAAGTCAAAAATGACATTTTATTTTGTGGTTTACTCCTGAAGTGAAAAATTTGTCCCAAAGGCGCATCTCTGTTTACAGATGATCTGAGAGGGAGGATGAAGTGATTGCTATCGTGGAGAAAGGCATCCTGCCTCTAGGAAACATCAACCACCACACGGTAGATCATCTACACTAACATGCACAAGATCCTTGGTACTGCAGAATGGTTCTCAGATGCATCTTTCTGCAATGTGTTGAAATTACAAGATGCACAGGCATGTTTACTATATGTATGTCTGATTACAAAACACTACAGCAGGGAATGTTAACGTTGAGAAATTGATCCAAGTGATTGGAGATTGAACAGTAGATCAACATGTTCAGCTCTGCGCATGTTTTCTACATGTTGTGCGCCCATGTTATCATTCCTCAGTATAGTTTGTACATGGTTTAGATTGTTCTTCAAGTCACCACTTCTGAATGGTAATCAATAACAAAGGGTATTTATAAGATCCGCAATATCCCGCTGCAACCTGACAAAGTGGCCCTAAATATTCTCAGAAGGAACAATACTGTTTCAATGGTTGCATGTGGCACTGCATTCAGAATTGTCTCCCAATGGTCCGTCTTTGCCTACTTATCATTTGAATCCTTCTAAAAACACAGTTTATCAACATGAAATGAAGAAAAATTCCGTGTAAATCAGTTTGTTCAGTAAAATTCTGTAAAACAATTGTGGAGAATAACTTGATGAGGAAAATGATCATGAACTACAGGAAAATGTTTGCCTCATCTTGATAGAGAGCACTTTCTTCTTGGATAAACAACAAGTCAATCTCAGGCTAAGACCAAATAAAGCAGTTTCCCATTTAAGGAGAATCCCTCAGAGTCTGGTAGGCCCTGTCCCATACAGCTTCATACAGCAGGCTTCTAGCTCAATGCACCATTCAATCTAATTTGAGGGATCTTTCCAGATCAAAAGATGAAGACTTCCCCTAATAGATTTGCCACTTCCTGCTGGATCAATTCTTTGCCATGAACCTCCCAGAAGCACTGACTTATTCCATGTATGGCACCTACATAGACCATGCTGATACATCTTTATGAACAAGAATATGAAATCAAGACTGAGAGTAATGAAGTGACGTTCAAAGACACTTTTTGGTACTATGCTACAAATACAAGTGTCATTTTCCTATTTAAGTGGAACGGATATCATTATTGTATTCTCTCAATATACCGCCACTGTTACACAGAATAACACAGAGTACGCGCTTGTGCCTGGAGCATGAATGGCTATTTCAATTAAAAGGTGTTGATAGCTCATCAAAACTCTATTGTAATTACGGACTCAATAATTCTCCATGCTAAATCACGTCGTTAAAACGTGACCGTGTGCTTTCAAAATACCGTAAATGGAGCGCATTAGAAATGTATTAACAGGTCAATAATTCTTCCACATGATAAGCCATGGAATAATAATATAGAGCACAGCTTTGAGATCCAGGAAGCTGACCTCCACTAATGCATTGGGTCCTCTGAACACTGATTGTCCCCGATCACATGTGGGCCCTACTGACCACAACTGACCACTACTGAATTATATATCCCCAAGACTCCATCATTCTTGAATGACAAACCTCTGATCAATTTAGCAAATGTATTGATTTCACATTGCTCCTTTCATACACCTATTTGCTGAACAAAGAGCTTGTCTTGATTTGAAAATCTGATCAATTCCTCATTTCGATCGGATGCCTTGCATTTGATTGACCCAGTGCTTTTCACGACGAGTGCCCAAGGAAATCCCTGTCTCTTGCAGCTTTTAACATGTTTGAAGAAACCACTTCCAGAGTCGAGATGTTCTGAATCAATCATTCAAGATCTGCATCGACAATTTCTGGTATTTCCCCAATCTCCAAACTGAAGTCAGTCGGATAAAATCATTCGTCGATCATGTTTACCATAATTACAAGGAAAGTACCAATTTATTTCAATTCTTCTCTTTTTCCATCATGTCACTTTCATACGTCCCAACCCACACACACTACAATTTGTGTTCTGGAAAAGCTATTACCATAGTGCATGATTTCAATACAATTTCCTCATAGATTCATATTCCGTGGTACATCCTACTTTTTCCCACAAAGGCAATGTTGTCACTGTGTGATTTTCACAGAAATAAAATATCCAATAAATATCATGTTTTCTCTACCAGTGTTCAATATCTAAGGCAAATACCAGTTCTGTGGGCTCCATCAACATGATCATTGCTCAACCTAATTTTCTCTCATTCTATTTGATCACTGGTAAAAATATTGAGGAGCTTGGAATGACGGTTATGGTATATTTATGTATCTAACCCACTTCTACAGTTGATCATGGGTGTCTAAACAGGAACTCAATTTCCCCCGAAAGAACCTCAAATAGTAGCATTTTCATTTGCCTTTTTGGCTTCGACGGCTCTGTGATTGTATCTTGCCAAATGGAGCCAACATTTTTGTCATTCATGTCGAATGTTATTAGCAGTGATGTTGTGGTTTATGGCAATCTCACAGTGTCGTCTCTATGATCTTTTCCTTGTAAAAACTGTGTCAAAGGGTATTGAAACTGGGGCAATTGCAATGTTGCAATCAGTTTCAATTTGATCTGCAGAACTAATATCTTTTGAAAAGACTGAAAATTCTCATATTTTCTTTCAAGTACAAAAGCTTTGCAGCGGTATAGCTGACTCATGTAAAAGTGGAATGTTTACTGGAAAAAGTCTCAAGATTAAGGTAAACTTCCTGCTTCAAATATTTCTGACCTTGACCTAAGATCACATTTATCTGGAATCAACTCAGTTATACCTTCGTGAGCTTTCTGGTATCAGAGTGAGAACTATAATGAGAATTCCTGATACTTTACCAGCAGACTCAGAATCACTGTTTGCTGACCTTGATGGAGAAAAATATTGGACATGCCAAAACACCTCGGTCATATATAAAAACAATTCTGATAAATGTGTTTGCTCACACCGGCGATTGAATCTGGATTGATGGATTAAAGAACCTGTCTTATCCGGCACTGATCTGGAGGTGGCAACGGAGAAATGACAACTTGTTCTAAGTGGAAGCCAAACAAATTGAAGCCCCATTTGTTTCTTGATGGCTGATATCCTGTGTGCGCACTTATAGATGGAAATTGATGATTTCACCTTAACTACAGGTGAATTCCTAACAATAGCATAAAAATAAATAACATTACGAAGTCAAGGATAGCATTTTAAAGTATTACCTAGTTCCATTCAACGCCATATATCACACTAACCAAAGTTCTACATAACTCACGTACATTTCTACAAATGGTTTAAATCTTTTTATGGATCTATTGTGGTGTACATTTTAGTATCATGTTTCTGCATAGCAAGTCAGTGACTGGCAAACATACCAGTTTAACACATGAAGTGTCATTTAATTTATATACATTTAAACCCATAAATAACATTGACTTTAATGGCAAATAGACACTGATGAAAAATAAATTGCATCGCCATTGTAGTTCTTTTCTATTGTATAGTATTTGTGAAACAGACCAGAATGAAATGATTTTTGTGTCTGTGTCATCTTTCGCCACCATTGTGTTACAGCAATGAAAACACTCATGACAATATCAATGGTATTATTGAAATTCCTTGTTAAAAGTGCCATATGTTTGATGTGTCAATTGAATATATGTGCTGAGATAATACGTTTGACCTCATAGCGCCCCAGAATAAAAGTTTTCCGACTGACTTTTCAAATTCTGCTTTCAAGAAATCCTGTCCCACTTTGGGTCCCTAGTTAGATACCAAATATGTCAATGTTGACAGGTTGAGAAATAAATCAAACAAGAAACGTGCATCAGTCTGAAATAACATGGCTAAAGTAAATTGCCTGAAAAGGTCTTGTCAAAATAGGAGGGCATCTTTAAGAGCTGAAATTCAAAAGACAAAACACACACACACGATTGGCACATATATTTGGAAAAAGAAATGCTGTGTCAATAAATTGAAAGAGAACATTCTCATGCTTTATTTACAAGAATTTGCCAGTAAAACGACAATTTCTAAATTTATCTGTGTCTTTCCACGGATAGCATAAAGGTACACAGAAGTCTGTATTTATTCACTGCGCTAAATTCAGTAACGTTTGATACACTGTAAATATTTCCTTGAACCCCATGTCAAGTCTCTTGACTACAAGGGAAATATAAGTTATTGTATTTTCAAAGGAAGAGAGAGCGTAAACTTTATGACAAAGAGTGCATTTGAAGGTCACCGTCAAATTGAAACATTGGGTGGCATCGGAACGTTCAAATAATTGAACATCCTCCTTTGAAGAAGACATTATATCTTTGCATAAAAAACGGGTCAATATTTTCATAAACTTTATGCGACATCAAACTTTGAGATGCATTAACAAATCCAAATATCCGACACTTTCAAGGACTGAAGTGTGTAAATGTATTGCCTCAAAGGAGCTCCCGGCTCATTGCTTTCCCTGCGATGCCAGACATCAAACTTTGTGACCATTTTCAGATGCCATTGCATATAAACATGATAAAATCTGTGGTTATCAAACATTAATTTTAATGGACATTGGAGGGCCTCTTATGTTGCTGATTGTCCAAATAGCGTCAGAGGCACAACTTACACAAACACAGTGTCTCATCACTCGAAGAGGCTGCACTTCAAGATGCAGCGTGCCACACCCCCTTTCCATTTAATAAATCAGACAAATCAGAAAATGGAACGTGGAATGGAATTATGGAAGACACTAAACAAATAATTCCACTACTCTATAAATTCTTGCAAATACAGCTGATGTCAGTTGCGACACCAATAAAAGGCCAGTTATTTTGAATTTCCGTCAATGTCCAATGGCACACCAAATCAATTTTAATAAACTGAAAACTTGATAATTATGTGCCAAAAAATTTTGCTAATGAATTCTCTCCAATCCTTCAACAGGTTTTGCTATTGGATGCCCGCTTTTCTAATGCTTCTGCACCGCACACTGTACAACACTTGCTACATAAATACTATGGTATTCTGGGAAGCTACTGTCGTTTGATCGCTTATTTTCTTTATCCGCAAGCACACTACATGATACGGGTGATCCACTATTGTCAAGTATGCTTTGCTCTATTGGGAGGCTGTAGATCTACAAATTTTCGCAAACGTTGAACTTTACCCCACATCAATCGACATTGTCGAGTATTAAACTTGCGATGAAAATTCGTACTGAAATTAATCAAATCGATTGTCAAAACTAAATAAATATACTACAATATATGAAAAGAATCTAGCGCTTCAAAGCATTATTGTGCCAAATTTCTACCGTGTTACACTTGAATATATGTGTGTTATCAAAGGTATTATACACCCGTACTTCTCTTTTGATATACAATACATGCACATGTTATTTGTTAATTTATTCCTATATCCAAGGCTCTGCATCTAGATGAGCATATGAACATGGTAACATGATAAGATCCAAACGCTTCCAAGATCTCTCGTTTTGTGTTTGGGAAAAGCTATAAATGGAATAGGAAATGAAAACAGCATTTTGCTGACAAGAGAAATACATGGGGCAAGCAAACGTTTAATTACTCTCTGCAAAGATACACTCCTGTTTCCATATTTGGGAGGTCATATTTCTCCACTTGCGAACATGATCATGGCGCATATTTCACCAATTGTTTTTTTTAATACCAACACTTGCTGAATCAAAACAACAGCATGATCTCAACCCTCTGTTTAACAACTGTCGCTGCCTATATACAGTAAAATGACCCATCCAAATTTGCAAAACAAAACAAATTGTGCACTCTCGATTTCAAAGCATATTTCGCAATGGTAAACCACACGTTTTTCGCTTCTACTGGTTCTGAAGTTTTCCTCACAAATGGTCCATTGAGAACAGGTTTCGGATAGATATATGGCATAACATCAGGTATCATGAGGGCTGTGTGGGCGAGAGAAGGTCTACAACCACGGATCGACTGGTTTACCTTACAGATCCTAAATATTTTTGTATTCAGTTCAGCTTGAATTGCTCAACTATTAATATGTACTTTTCAATTCGAAAATGTCTCATTTCTATCCTCGAATACTGTTGGCAAAATAAGGCATGCACAATGTAATTACTTGCGTTTTGGCAGAGAAATACACTGAATGACTACATCAAACCATATGCTGCAAGCTATGAATGGGAGACGAACGAATCCTAAAACAGTTACTCCATTGTTTTAACAACAATAGCTGCTTGCCTAAAGGATGCATGAAAATACATACAAAGTGAATCATAAGATACCTTTGTAAATATTGACAAGAGATAAATTTATCGCAGGGATTTCAGAATATTATCAATAATTCATTAAGTGTTGTATTTTTATCTACAACTATACATTTTCATTCCACGCTTGCCTGGTCTTTATTATATTTCATCTGGAGTGCTTTGAATTGAAAATATTTACACTAGACACAGAATAGATTTCGTCTAGCCAAAGGTACATAAATCTGACGTGATTCAAAGACAGAACGGAAATCTCGGAAACTAAATGGCAAAGAGGTTTTTAAAGTGCATATAAACTTTGAACGAACTGTCAAATCTTATAAATGTAAAGTTTATTGTTTTAGAAGCAACAAAGAATTTCTGACTTCGTTTAAGCCTGATCCCCTTATTAGAGTCGCCTTACAGCAGCTCCATAAATCCAAAACTTCAGAAAGATACAAAGGTTTAACTTTTAAGTTTTAAATTTTCTTTTAGGATAAAGGACTGGGCACATTGCATTATGATGAAAACGACAACTTCAAATGTTTAAAATAAGACCCATTCACAAGTCCTTATAACCTTTGTACTCATTTCCTGACCAGTACAATAAACGCAAGTCAATTGATCAGACCGAGGTTAATTTTGGATCAACCCTAAGCAGCTTATTATCTCGCGTTAGAAGCCGAAGTTTGACTCTTGGTGTTTACGCCTCCCCGCGGAGCTGTCAGAAACAATCATTAGGCTCAAGCTGGTGACGTTTACATAAACATTTACACCTGAATTGTAGCCATTTGGTCATCCGAGAGGCACTTGTACATTCGTACGTAGAAGAGTTGATTCAAATATCGAACCACGCAACTTGCGATTGCGGGATAATAGCACTTCTTGCATGCTTCATTTAATTAAACTAAAATAAACACGAACCATAAAAGCACTTGTGTACTTGAGAAGTAATTAGTACCGGAAAATTTCCATCAAGCCAAAAGTTGCCACGCCCACCCAGAAAAACCATAGTAAATATTAATTCACGGGCGATTGTACAAATTAATCAAAATGCCTTCTTCTTATCAGTTTAATTAAGCTAATCAGGCTTACAATTTGTGAGACATTGATTACGTTTGCTCTGGGAGTGGCGCGAGTTAAAAGTTCAGTTCTCCATTTGTGGCAATTTACTGAAAGTGACCTGCCTTCCCTGACTGACATACTTTGTGACACAAGATTACTTCACATAAAATGAGCTTGGAAAACATTTTTATCAGTTCGTCAATCACAATTAATCTCAGGTGTAGGAGCAGAAGAAAACAAAGGATAATTGCGCCTTTTTTCAGTTCAAGGGCAACTTGATCAATATTAATGATAAGTTTGCGCAAGTCCAAAAGAACGCAACTTTTCCACTGAAAGGCTCATCTGTGCATAGTTGCAACTTATCAAAAAGGCCATGCATCTTTGATATTGCCTATTCTGTACACCACCTTGCGAAGGAAGTCCAAAGGTAAATCAAATTTAAACGAGCAACATACTGCGCAAGTCCCGACGAGTGAATATCTGTCACTACTTTGAGAACACCTTTTATGACCTTCAAACAGAACTATTACTGTACCAAACCGATATGCTATCATTTGTTTTGTTTACCGTATGCCACGCTATTATCTATAACTACTAATAAATTCTAGTTTTCTTGATAAGAAAATTCGAATACTACATGTTTGTTACTTATTGTGAAGTGTTGCTGTTTTTAATGTCACTGACCCCATTTATCCTTACTTCAATTTTCAAAACGACAAGATAGGCTACATCTTGATATAGCTACATACTGATCAATATAGCCAAAAAGGAAAATTGACCAAATTAGAACTAATTTCATCGCAATTATCCCATCATAGTCCCTACTTGCTACACAGAACTTGTGGAAAATCTCAAATGTGGGAATTTTGACGTCTAAATTGGCTGCCCTTTTTCACAAGGTTGTTCTTTATCAGACCCGTAGCTTCTCATGACAAAAAGTCTCTGGGAAATTGTTTCTGTCTCGGTTAAAACAAGGCTAAGATAATTGCCACAAGGTCAGAAGTGATAGGCAACAAAGTTAATTGACATACTGGTAGTACTCAACATGCATCAAATTCAAAACATTTAAAGCATTACAGGTTTAAATTCTAAAACGGTGAAAGCATAAATTATATGTTGTGAGTTGCTGAAATTTATCGATCTGCGATTACTTTTGTGTAGATTTCAATCAGCCTTAGAAATACGATCGCTCTCTCAATAAATTCTTACAAGCTGTACAACCATCAGTTCGAAACTGATATATATGTCACAAATGAGGAAAAGGAGAATCGTTAACTAAAACGGAAAAAGAAACAATTTTAAAAACGCTTCAGAGCAATTTTGATAATTGGATTGGAAATGCAACCCATCGATCCGAACGTCTGTATTGCTTTGATTGTTCGCAATGAATGGGCACCGTCCGATGCACAAAAGCATCCCTAGAAAAACCCACAAATTAAGTTCAATCACACCTCCATTGGATACAAAAGGGAGTCCTAATACAATTAGTGTAATTTGGAGAAAAAGACCTTGTTAGCCACAATTAGGCCTGTCACCGTTCAAAGTGAGGCCCTTCAAAAATATGGATGGCAATTGCCAATGAAGTGTTTATAGACTTGTTCAAAGTAAAGGGTCAATATGAAACTACACTCATTTCCACTGATGCAATCGACAAATTCACTTCGCAAAATAAAAGAGAAAGGAGGATTGATCATAGGGCAGTATCTCAAGTCAATAAAGATCTTTCATTGAAGCATTCAACATGCATTGAAAAAGTTTATTTAATATGGCACAAAATCATTATTTTTGCCAATATAAAGTTCCATCTGGTATTCTTTGGAAACAAAACACCGACATGCTTTTAGTGTGACACCTTTTGCATCCGATGCGATTCATCACTTTATTCTCTCTACTCCCAGTGTGGATGAAAATTGTAATTTTGACAACCGAGAGGGATTAAGTCTCACTGAGCAATTGGGAACTTCATTGTACATCCACATTTGCCAAACGGATTGACCTGGTTTCCCCATTATGCATCGGGAAATTCGAAACCATCCTCCCCTCAAAATCTATATAATATGAACAATTTAACATTGCTGATCAAATTGCCCTTTTTGATTGACATGACTCATCTGCTATGATTGACACTTGACATTTGTCATTAGACTTGCAGATGACACTACAGGGTTATGCAATAATTATTTGAATGTGGTGGCGGCGGTGCACATGCCGTTCGTTTCTGAAAACCAACACTGGTAAACTTGACTCTGGAAACAAGACTCTTCAAATGATATTAATGCATAAAAAGTGTTAAACTTCAGCACAGTGTGTGAGAATGAGTCAAAACCAAACATGGTAAAATTAACTATGTATTTTTAACATGTAAAATGTTGGATTTGCCCACAGGCCTCCCAGGGTTAGAAATTCGGTGTTTTCACTTCCAACAATTTCACGTTTGTTTCTTTTTCTGTCAATTCGCTGGAATGATTCGAGCACAATAAAATTCTTTGTTATCATATTACTAGGGTTACTAAACTGGGTAAAAGTATAGCCTTCTGTAAAGATAATAGCCATCTGCGTTACTGCTAATTGGAAATTCCAGAAACTATATTTACTTTGAAATGTTTACTTCATGTATTTCGCATCAATATATTACTGTGGCTGTGGGTTTCACAATTACGTAACTTGTGCGCTATCAAACATGAGCTAATAAACCTGAGTGACATAATACCACTTGAAGCCATCCTGTTAATTTGGTGCAGGAATTTTATTATGGATCCTCTTAATAATGACCCAAAGCCATGCCACAGACAAGTTTATTGCTGTTCCATTGACTTTCATTATATTTCGAGCAGCAATCCATTAGTGTTCAGTGGCACCTAACAAATTCCCATATTTCATAATTTCAGGTTGTATATCCCTCCTGTTGAACCCATTTCTCAAACCTCTTGTCCACTTAGCGAATGGGTGTTATTGTAGTTCTAATTTATGTACCCAAATAGTGTATTTATGATAAATGGAGGTAAGAATGTATTTCGTTTGTAAGATGCAAACAGATGTGGGCGCTCCTTGCAAAATCCCTAAATTGTCCGCAATGCTTCGGACTGTGAGGCCTTTCAAGATATTGCATAACTCACTTCACTTTACAAACCTTGGAACATTTATTTTCATCTTTCCACAATCTTTTATCGCGACGTTGCAAACCTTTTAAAGACTTTGAAGGTGTTAATCGCATTAATGCTTTTAGTGAGGCAAAGAGCAGCGCAAAGATAAGAAATATCTTTAGAAAATGCAGTGATTTTGGCACCAATTAGCCACTTAGCTTCAATTTTGCACCACGATTTTCGTCATTACAGCGTAGCACCCGAAACAAATTTGGAAGATTCCATCGAATGTGCACACAAAGCAATGCATATCATGATCTTAATATCCTGAAGCAAACCTTTAAATTCGACTTAGGTTGACATTATATGGACTTTCCATGCAAATTCTATCGATCACTTTGTACTCAATGTTACAGTTTGTCACTTTATGTGTCAAGAAGGCCCTGCGACATCTGTCCCCTTTCCTTTTGCCTATGGGAATTCCCTTCTTTCGATGTTTGCCTGCTGAAGGACATCTATTGAGACATGGGTGTCATCCTTCTGGATCCTCCTGCTGCAGGCCCATTTGTGGAAACCAAGCAGCTGGAAGATTTAAATGTAAAACCTGATATTTCCCCACGAATGTTGTTTTTCATGTCTGGGACTTTATGACAAGTGAACTGGGTAAATTTTAGCAAATATTGCGACACATTAATGAATTGTCTTGAACATTTTACTGTTCAACACATCTGACTATACATGAAATATACGGTAAAAAATAACTAAATTTAAGTGGATGCAACTTTCCTACCCAAAACCATTTGCAAAACAACAATTGCAATTTAGTTTCACTGTATGTATACATGGAATAATAAATTTTATTTTATTTCATGTAAAGTGTTGAAACCTTGTACTCTTTACAGATGTTTTCGTTCATGTAGAAGTGCCAGTTGCGGCCTTCTCAATTTCAAATGGCCAAGAAGGCAATATGCTTTGGGAGCCTTTTACCATTGATTAAAGTTGACCTCTTCAACCCAAACATTCACAGCTTCGAGTTGATAAGGCAGTCAATGAAACGCAAAAAGGAAGTGTTTGCACACTTATTTTCCAGCAAACATCGGGCCTTGGGAGTGTAAAAATCCATTGACTCACGATAAACCAGTGGATTCTTTTCACCATCAAAGTGCTTCTATTCAATCGGGAAATTCGATCTTGACGGGATCACCACTTAAAGCGTAAAATTCCATTTTGTACGATGTTTAATCTTATGAAAACACTGAAAGAACAAACTTTGCTTTGGGAAAGGAAAGCCACGAATGGTTCGGCATTTTTACGTCTCGGGACTCATAAGATACTCTCCATAGTGTCTCAAAATGTCAGTGAGAACCCTCGATAAATGTGCCAAACAGCCATAAAAAGCCTAAAGCGACAAGAGTGACCCGATTTTCAAGGAGATAAGATGCATTTTTGAAACGGTATCATTGTACCGAGCCCCTCTTTAACGCTAAATAGTTTAAGGCCGAAATAGTCCACACAATGTCCTGCATATCAATTTCCTTTAAAATTGTATCGCTAAGTAAGGGGATGTTTTTCGTAAAGAAAGTAATAGATCATTTGATGTTCCCCGGTCTTTCGTGCTTAATGATCTTCTATTCTAATACCAATACCCTTCTTGTGACCAGTGACCTCTTAAAAATGCCACAAGTTTCAAGGAAGCCCGGGTTAAATGGCTTATAAAATTCCCTGCTGTTTTGGCAGACAGAAACATATGAACTCCTGTTGGTCTTGGGGTCAGCCCCTTGACAAAAATAGAGGGACGGAAGACCAAAATGCACATAAATAATGCTAATAATCTTTTATAATACAGTTCATTTCCTTTTGTAAGAAAGGTCACCGCGCGTGCACTCGTATGTATCCTGTTGCTGACTGTATTAAGTACCCCATTCAGGTGTTGTGCTCTACGAAAGGAATTTATTTGTATATGGAAATTGCTCAAAGATTATCCGGTTTTATTTACAACTATTTCATATTAATACTATTTGTGCATCAGGGTGTCAAGTTTTACAATAGTCTGGAGGATAACGTTAATTGAATTTAACTTGAGCAGTTGTCAAAGCATGATATCCTTGGCTCGGATATTTCTTTTTATGATTACTACAAAGCTCTGTAATAATAAACAGGAGATTGGGGACACAGTGATATACTTCTTTAAACTAAATACTCTGCACCATTAAGTGCAAACAACTGTAAAATGATAGCAGTTACATTAATGATAGCTGTTTTTATCTGCACTGTACTCCAGAGGTGGCTCCATAATATCACGTGGTCTTGTGATTAAACAAATGCTTCAGGACACATAAATACATTTCACTATTTAGGCCAGTAGTCACATAAACATACACAATGGCCTAACACTAAATTCGTCATGTGGTTTGACAGCTTCGAAATTTTGGTTTCATAGTGTTTTATACGTGTTACAATGTTCGAAAACAATGTTACAAAGTTATAAAAACTTCTGGCAATCAAGTGTAGTAATGGTAGCCATTTACAGTCGTGTGTGTGTTCAAGTCACAGTTGCCAAAAGTTACCATTTGTATTTGGTTGACCTTTTCCGACATTAAATCATTAAAGTTTGACACTTACTTACGGGTGGAAAAGCACTTTTGGCAAACAGTTTGAACAATTTTGTTACATTTTGGACGAAACTTGGCTCATTTTCTTGTCATGTCAGGTCAACCTTAAAGCACCATAAACCATATGCACCTTACTAAATCAAATATTTGAGAACCTGTCAGAACGAAAAGACAGTGTCAATCCTTGAAGCACATCGTGTCTTTCCAGCAATCCGTGAACGTGCTTCACAAAAATTTTCCAGCTAATACAACAACATTTTTGTCACCTTGCATTGTTTTTCGAAGTAACCAATATTTACTCGATGATGCCAAACTTTCTGTTTAATTAACGGCTAATTGTTACGGGGATGTCGGCATAAGCATTGTGGCACAGAGTTCTCTAGTATCTGTGATTGTGGTCTTGGAAATGACACAATATTGGTGCGGTAAAAAAATGCAACTACAAATAACCGGTGGCATATTATTGTGAATTTGCTGCTGATATGGAAACATAACAAAGAAGTCTGGAATTGTTGTGAGAAAGGTCAACCAGTACACATGTAAAGATGCATCACGACACATGCAAGAAGATGCTGAGGGCAAAAATTATCCCCATTATTTTCGGCTAAAATCACGCCGAAAGAGAAAAAACACATCCTTTTAGGTATTAGGACCACACACACAAAAATCTGATGCAAATATCTTCCCATCCTTCACATTTATTTTATAGACCCAGCAACGAGGTCTAGAGGCACTTGGGACTAGTTTGCGGTGTTTACTTATAATTTTGGCAGCACTTTAGTCGAGGCGCCTAAATTGAGCACCATAGTCCTAATAAGTGTGATGAGTTGTACAGTCAGTAATGTACATTCGCCAAAAGTCCCTTTGGTTTAGCCGTCTCTCACTTTGCCAAAAACAATCCACTTCAATTGTGTTGTGGTCACTAATGATGACGGAGAACATTAGCAATACTCAAGGGGCAGCAAAACAATCAAATTACCATGTGATCTTTTTTCATGGATTCGTCCCCAACATGGCCCTTCTAAATGTCCACTTCAATTCAATTTGCCGGGCCGCTTGTTAAATTAGGCTAATTGGAATATGAGCAAATTTCATTATGATATTTTGCGAGGAGTTCTAGAATCAGCTTCATATCTTACACAATTAGTCACTGAAGAAATATGTGATATCAATTTTATTGGCAATTCTAAGCTTTACTTTAAAAACAACAACTGTCCTTTATATCAAACGTACAAAGAAAGAGTTTAATCCAATGCATAATCTTCGCAATCTTAATCAAGTTCCTCATTCTCAAGAATATTTCATGAAAACTTTAACGAGGCACGCACATATTTGTCATGCATAAACAGCTTTCAATTAATGAAAAAATGTCCTCATCAACTGCAGAAAATGCAAGGCAGTTGTATCATCAGCACTGATTGCAATCACAGGAAATGTACATCAATTGGTGCCTAATTTAGAAACCTTCTTCCATCATACACATATCTCTCTACTATGTCGAGGAGGGTTCCAGCATGTCGTTTATCTCATAATGCTGGTGGTATCCTATATAGGAGTTGAATGGATTAAGCGAACTTAGACGGGACGACAGTGAGAGAAAAAATACAAACACAGTTGCATGTTGATTAGGTTTCATATTTGCCGACGATTTGTATGTTGTTTGATTGCGTGACAGCCTTGGTGACCCGAGCTAAACTGTTCGCCAAGCTCTTTCCTACATTTGATTGTATTCAAGATTGATGGCAAGGAGCAAACATGGCAAAGGGTAAGGCAATTGTGCACGATTATTACTCCAAAGGCCAACATTAATGTACCTGTTTTCAAAAGCCAACTCATCATTAAGAATGAATAGAGTGGCATAAATATGACACCCTGCTCGTAATGGATGTAGTGGTACGAAACATGCAAACCAGTATAAATACTGTTGCATGACAGGGCATATTGCCTATTTCAATTTTACAGATTGTGCTGAGGATAAAGGACTCGATAGCTTTGAGGCCCGATAAATCAATGCTTTTTCAATACCAACAAAAAAATCAAACATGTTTATCAATGTCAACATGAAATATTGATAGCGACAATAGTTTGTCAGGAAAATGAATATCTGAAATTAGCTTGGGCATGGACATTGTATTCAGATGAACTCTGGCCTTTTGAAAAGTTATACCCACATTCCGAAAGACATCAACGTTCTTTTTGATGTGACTTTTTAACAGTGGTCGAACCATTTAAAAATGACATACGATCAACCTAATATCATGTTCCCCTCTGTGGTACTGGGATCGGTCATTGACACCATAAAATAGCATTACATGTATGATGACTTATAACAAACACTATATCATGAACTTGACTCTAATTCCGACACAGATGCTTCATATGTGTAGACTGGCATCAGAGGTATTCTTGATGTTTACACATGAAGGCATTTCTTCAAAGGCACCGCTGCTCTAAGTCTTGACCCTGCCTCATGCTGCTACTCTTAAAAACATGGAGATGGACTGCAAAGCATTTGCTGTTTGTTTCAAAATAACCCTAACACTTCGCTGCAACAGAGGTATAAAGTTCCGGCAAAAGTGTGGCAGTGACTACGACCTGAAATATTTAACATTGCAAAATATCGATATTACTTATTCCATACAAATACATGTGGTACATACCAAGAGCCTCGACCAACTGAAGCATGACCCCTCCAATGTGGACATCGCCCTTGACTCGAAGAGACTTTTCCACTTGAAGATCGGTTACAGTGATTGTCAGCTCCCAGGAGCCATCCACAAGTCCAGCATCGGACATCATCTCGAGGCCGTATCCGTATTAGAAATCTGTAATCCAAAAAGTAACAAGATTAATCCACATGCAGAGAAATTATACCCAACTGACAGTTGTGATCTCTATCATGTATATTTGGGCCAGTGACATGGGAATGCAAACACTTGATCCGAAAATGTATACAATGAAATTTATTGCTCCAATTTATGCCTGTGATGGCTACAATAGTGCCATTTAACAGCACCACTGTCAATTCATCCAATTTACATAAAACAAATTGACTAGTCGGGCTTAGAATTGTATTGTTTGCAGGGGAGCAAAACCCAACGTAAGCCACTTTTTCAGCTGCTTTTCGGGGCCATTTCTGCTCATGGGATATCCCTCCAAGCACTTGCCTGTACCTCACAATCTGCCTGCCGCCTTTGACGGCCAGATCCCCGCCTCAGTACACCTGCTGTAGCACCAGTAAAGTCCCACAGTCCTTGCTAAAGGGTAAAGTCACACGTACACCAGAAAATAATCACTGTAATCCCGCTATCATGTCCTGAAAACAACTGGAAAAACTCCCAACTAAAGTTTCTCCCAGCAAGCAGGCTGTAGTGCTTCACACACTGACGGTCTGCCCCCAAATCAATATGACCCTATTTGGTGGCGCTACATCACTATGCAAATAACACATGGCTGCTTTACACACATACTTCTCCATTGGTTGGCCATTTACCAGTAAAACTTTGATCTCTAAGGATTTGCATTGATTTACTTCGTTAAATATTAATATAGAACATTTAAAATAACTATTTTATTACCTGTAATTTATTAGTATAGGTTAAAAGTCCTCCCAACTTATTGAAAGTGGTCAAAAGTTACCCAAAATTCAGGGTTTACCTTTCCGGTGCTAATTATACCATCCAATGAAAAAGTTTGGGACATCCACTGCATGGAGCCGAGTGACGTCATTTAGGAATTCCCTCTTGGAGGAGGATCCTACGCAGAAGCCACATGTGTTTGTTATCAAAGAATATTACTTTCCTGTCAGGGATGGATAAATTTGTTTCGAAACTTCGGTTGAAAATATTGGGTTTATCTTCTTTCAGTCGCCATCACAATTGACACAAGGAAATACACTATTTTCAGTCATCTTTTGTCAATACTTCAAAGGGGGAGGGGCACTTTTCAGCTGTCAATTTGTAAACAAAGCAGTTTCAATCGATCATTGTGCACTTGATTAACAGATAATATTATGATTTGTGTGTCATCTGAAACCAGGATGCAGTAACGCGGTGATGACTTTTAAAGATCGAACATTGACAGATATTTGGCTGATACTGACAGCTGAATACTATCTTTCATCAAGTCAATAGGCTTCTGGTGTAAAAGCCCAATCTTGCCATTTTATGAAATGATCATGTTGCAAGATTTATTAAAAATTCCGAAGCGTCATGGCTAAAAAGTTTATTAGTGCTTTCCTACTATTTCATCTTGAAGTCACTTGCTCAGTGCTCCGATCGATGTGACCTTTTCTTCTTCTTTTTAAGATTTTTGTGAACCAAGGTTATTTGGGGCCACTGACCAGGTGCAAGATCGTCACAAATGACGCAGTGATCTCTTTGCAATTCTAATGACATATTGTGACACTATTGTAGTATTTTAGATACAATTTATCAGTATGCTAATGTCTTGATAAACAGAGAATGAATAGTCGATTATTCCATTGTAAACTCCACAATATTCGGTATATTAACAATGTTTATAATAGAGGCTCGACCACAAATGAACAACCGAAAACAAAATGCGTAACAAAAGGAGTCCTCATGTGATGCATTCATAATTTATTATTCTTTAATTATTAAAATTATACATCCTTATCACAGAATAATAATTACGGTGTATCATCGTGGACGGACCAATTGTGCACATGTATTACCTTCAATTTATACTCCATTTCTAATTTTATTTATGGAGTCAAAATCTTATAACAAACAAGAGAACACTTGATGTGAACAGAAAATATTTTAGAACGGACACGATATCAAGCAAAATAAATAACAGTTCAAAGACATCCATCGACGATTCAGAGTAGCGCGAAGTGTTGCCTGAGTACTTTCATAAGTTCTTTGGAGTCTGCGTGATCAGGGAATGAATCTACGGATCTTTTCGCCGAGTTGAAACTGCTCTGGAGATCTCCAACCTGCAAGCACAAACGTGAAGGAAAAACATTAATACACATTACAGTTCTGAAAATATGTTTACCAAAGCTGGTTGAGTTCTCTGCAGGGTTGCGGGTTCTAAAACATGCCTGGAACAGCAGCGAATTTCCCTTTAATTATTGGTACAAGAACTTGATAAGGATCCACGGGAAAGTTGGTCACGAATTTAAACTCCCATTAATTTCACATGTGTAGTGAAAGCAATTTGCATATCTTCATGAAAACCCCATTCAGGCAATTGTGTCAATGTTTGAACAATGTCTGCCAGACATATAACTTGGAATGCAAAGGCTCCATATTAAATATATCATAGTACTCAATGGCCTTTTATGAATGATGGGTACCATTTTAATGGCATAATGCGGGAAACAATGAAACAAATATGTAATCCCATCTTTATTAAATCTCTAATTGAAATGAGCTAGTACGTCTTACAACAGTCTTATGCATTTCTAGCACAGTAATATTAAATACCTCTTTTAATGACAAAATGACTTTCCGAAACTTCTGTTCATATTAACAGATACCGTATTCCTTCGAACGGAGAAATCCTTCTAATTATTGATTTAATCCATTTAACCGACTTTCCGTCAACAACTTGATGTTATACCCTCTATTAAATAATGGTCTTTAAACTACTCAAGAAGAAGTATACTTGGTCTTGACAATTAATACTTCGTGGAAATATTTCTCTAGCAAGAACTATAATGACTTTCTCTCGTTTTGAGTGACTATTATTTCCTAAAACTTCTACAATCTATCGTGTGTTTGAAATAGTGACGTAAATCCTAATGGAAAAATTAATTTTCAGTGAAGAAAAATCAATCGGAAAACAAAACACACCATGTTTACATTATGGGTTAAAATCATTAGTAACGACGGCTATATTTTGACAGCGGTACAAATGTTGCAAAAGGAAACTCTTATAAACAAATGTCACGTTTGTTTGTGCTTTACACACGTGATCTAAAGTATCAAAAAAAAAAAAAAACTTTTCACATTTGGGCTTTTTTCATTTGACGCGCAAATTTCTCGATGGAAAGACATGAGCCTTAACTCTGTAATTACATCATTGCAGAATACATAAAAAGTGCGTATACTTCACACATAAAGAAGCATTTTCATTGCCAATATTCCGTACAAGTTTCTTCCTTTATTTGTACCCCACCGAAACTTTTTCCTCTTTGTTATGTTCTTTATATGACTACCTTTTCCTGTTCTTTTTTTCGCTTAGTATTTCTCTTTCAAAAACAAAATACTATGCAAGATGTTTGAGAAAGCTAAGCCCGTGCCTTGAAGCCACATATTTCACTGCTGTTTAATTGAAATCCATATCACCTTTTGTGCGTCTGCAAAATAAATCTTTCTGCTTGATTAGCCCGTATTTTATTGTCGAATTACTTTGTCTAAAGGGTTTGTAAAACCATGCAAAGAAATCTCCCCCTTAGGTAAAAAGATAAGAAATTAATGAGATAATTTGAGGGATAAAAATGAGAATTGTAGGGCAAAGGTAAATAAGTGTAATGAAAAGTCTTGGAGTACAATTATTTTAGTTCTGAAGCCTGTTTTTGTTTTCATAATCCAATGTCGCTAGACTCCTAGTAGCACTGTAATAGCTTTTCCCCATTTCCCCAATAAAATAACTCTTCTAAGAACCTTTAGATTTTGAAACTTGAGTCACAATTTAGAATTACCCCAACTTAACAATAGTTTTAAAACTGCAAACAGACTGGCGTAAAAATGTAATGGCTTTAAATATAAGGAAAAGCTCTCAAGCGCAGAGCGCAGCAAATTCCAAAATATTATTGTCCAGTTTAGAAACTAAGATCCACAGTTATTCTGGATCGACATTGGATATCATGGCTTCATTTAAATATCCAGCTGTTATTGTCACATTCACATTAACACATCCTATTCCATTTATGGCGAAACCCAAAGATGCAGAAATTCCGTCAAATACCAGGAAATCTGTTCGCATCTGCATCATGAGATATTAATGTATTGCAATTTTAGCAGCACGTCCCGTAGTGATTGAAACACTTTGAACAATAAGCTAAACACCGTCGGTTTGACTGCGAGAAGTTCTCCATCATAACGTTAAAGAGCCTTCATGGTAGAGAGCAGGAGCGCCAAACAATTGACATCAGTGCATGTGTACGGTATATTGTTTGTAATATAATTAATTACAAAGAGTTGGATTTTTACCGCTTTGTGGACAAAACGTACATAAATCCTCAAGCAGTTTAATAGGAAGAGCTAAGCACACGCCTTCCATTAAAGTAGGAAAACTTTGTATCCGCATAATAAGGATTTTCCCTCAGCCAATTTTACTTTCAAGTGAGCCCTTCTAGAGCAAAGTATTCAGCGGTAATAATTTGAGAAATATTTCGGACACGTAATTGCAGTTACTTTTCTTTAGTCTCTTTGTTTCGTGAGCTCCCATCAGAGTATTACGCAACTGTACTCCATGACCAATGGTCGCCACTGACACAGGATTCATTAGTCATAAATTAATCATGGATCCAAATAGACGGATAATGAATTGGCCGATTCCTGCGGGCTCGTATATCACACTAAGTCCACAATTCCACAAAAGGAACCCAGGTCCCGAGCACTGATTAGCTGCCTTTTATTCTTTAATCTACAGGTTAATCAAGGCAAATGCGCCGATTTATTAACGGCCCTCTCTGAAGATATCAATTTCCCTTTTAGCCGCACTTCACGCACAGCTTCTACGAGTCTTTATTCAATAAAATTAATCGATTTATTAATGGTAAAACGATAGTTCTACTGATTGGTATTGCAGATATCTTAATGCAAACTATTATGTGCAACCTCGGAAAGAGGTGTAATTGTGAGAAGCTGTTTCATTGGCACAAAGGTTGATTTTGTCATTATGAAAATGTAAACATTTGGCAAGTAAATGATGAATATCACGCACTTTTGCAATAAATTAATAAAAGGGACAACAAAGGAATTATGACCAATACAAATAATGGTTTAGTTACAGAATAGAGCTGATATTATAATTATATTTATGATGCGAGCTGATGTCATTTATTATGCAATGGTACATGATTGCACTTCCTTTTTGGACTTGTTACTTGTTGTTGTCCGAATGCTAATGATAAATAACTCACAAAATTACTACACAAATTCTAAACGTGCTGCTCCATGATCTGATTCGGATAAAAATGTTATTTTTGGAACTACCAGGCAACTCACAGTTGAGATACATATATATAATCCCAAGATGACAGTCTTCTGGATGTACACTACAGAATCCCTACCAATTTTGCATAAACATGTATTGTAAAAGTATAGTGGTCAAAACAGCAGACAAACTAAATTATGGTTCCGTTCTTGTCCTTTTTGGCATTTACTTTGTGGGCTGCATAAGTAATTGATAAAATCGGGACCAAACAGATCATAACATCATATAAATAGTAAATATCATTGATAGGAAGCTGACACTTTGATCTCGGTGACCTTTGAAAGATAGCACAGGTCTTTTTCAATCACAAGTCACCAAATTTTGTATGTTAATGAGGTGCAAGCTATTCTTGAAAGAGGGAGGGATGAGAATTAGAAAAACAGTCATCAATTGCGATGCGAAAACGCGACTATTCCTGGAAAAATAAAAGTGAAAAAGTATAAAAACCATATGTTTGGATCCATTTAACTGAGCCAAAAGTCAAATGCATTGAACATTCTTCTATGTCCCTGAATGCAACAGTACTACTCGACATTCTTCTATGTCCCTGAATGCAACAGTACTACTCGAGCAACATGCCAAACAGAGGTCCCCAACGGGAGCCACCTTCAAGATAGTGACACTACAAGAAGAAATGCAACTCGTCTTCTGCATACAAATCACCCTATCCTGTGATAATCACTTTTGACAAAACATAAGGGACAACGAGCCTCATGTTTGGAGTACATCTATGTGCCCCGTTTTGGCAAGCTGGTCATGTCCGTTTATGTATGCTTAATGGGCCCACGACAAGATTAAGGTCTTTCAATGTTTGATTTTGTGAGTTGTTGCCACAAGACAAAGAAACATTGAGTATTTTTAACATGTCACGGTTCAGGGAAGCGAAACGGACCAGGCAGCAAATACTTTGAACTGGTTATGACAATCGATCGTCATTGCACTTTTAAGCGATATGACAGACAGACAGACAAATAGACAGAGAGACAGATACGCGCGCGCACACACACACACACACACACACACACACACACACGTACACGTTTTAAGATTCGTGTAGGTTTAAATCATAGACAAAACACAACTCATTCCTTTCTACACTTAACAATAATATTCTAAGCACAAGTATTGTCGATACCTGAGCAGTAAGGTCAACAGAGAAACGGTCTCCACTTGCATCATGTAATGGAATAACTGTTTACACATATCAAGGCCATAAATAAATAACATTGTTTATGATATAAAAAGATCTTTTTCACCTTTGTAAAAGATTGATCTTTGGGCAACACCCAAGTTGTAGTGGAAACATTACAATAGCAAGCTACATTGCCCCGCAACATGCCAATAATATAGAAATAATTGGGGTCTTTTCTGTGCAGAAATCAGCGACGGATCCAGGGGGGCCCCGGGGGCCCGCCCCCCCCAACCCCCAGTTTTGGGGCCCAACTTTGGGGCCCCAGCACCTCAAAACACTAAAATTAGAGTATATTTTGCAAAAATTTTCAGCCTCACTTTATTCAGCATAATATTTAAGAATTATCTTTCTAAAAATTTTCCAGCCTCACTACACTCAGCATCATTTACATTACAGTGTCTTGAGGCTCCCCTCTAGCCTCCAGTTTTTGGGCCCCAAGCACGTCAACACTAAAATTAGACTATAAGTTGCAAAAATTTTTAGCCTCACTTTGCTCTGCATTATATTTAACCATTTATTTTCTAAAAATATGCCTGCCTCACTGCACTTGGCATCATTTCATTACAATGTCTCTCAATTTTTTCTAGCCTTGCATCACTCAGGAAACCCTACACTAAAATAACTAAAGAAAAATTAAACATAAAAAGGTCCTTCTCAGAAATACAGGAGAATGCATATTTGTTAATGAAAACCCCAGGGGCTTCTTGGGCCCCACCCTGTTACTTGCTTCCTGTGCTTGTGCAACTTTACTTCGCTCCGTCGACAAACATCGGCACTTGACAAGTTGGGCCCCCCCCCCTTGACCAAATCCTGGATCCGCCCCTGTTATACATCTATTTGGACTAAGTCTGAAAAACAAAGTTGAAATGGGATAATTTGAATGCAAAACTTGACTTTTGAACCTTCAGTGTTTTGGCATTAAATACTTGTTTATGTAATAGAATGGAGAGGAGCTGGCAAGTAAATGGGCGATAACTCCGAAAGATCTGCACATTCCGTTGCGCCAGACAATGTTCGTACTTGCCATAAAGGTAATTCATTTCGTATACTTAAGTACATTAGAGTTAAAAAATTAAAATAACATGTAACATTTAGATATTAAAAACGGAAGCTCTGAATTATATTTATATCTGCATGAGCTCTAAAACATTTTTTTCACAGGGCATTGCTTCAACATCTTTCGGAGACTTTTTTAAAGATGACAAAGAAGTGCTTCAACTGAAGAATAATTACGACGTGGTAAGATGTTTTAATTGGAAAAGGGGGTACCGTAAATGCTACAGTTTGGGTACACATCTAACATGAAGTGCACCCTTAGAGAATTTTTCACTAAAGTTTAGATAAATTGATAATAGCTAAGGTTCCATGTCTCCAAACTGCAGCAGAAAAGTAAGATTATCCGTACATACCAGCTTTATCAGAAATTAGTTCAAGGTATTTTTTTCATGTGGATGCATAACAAAAATGTCGTTAGGTCCCTGAATTCCAGCAATTATTATTCATACAAACATATGTTGCTTTGATAAATTTTATGGAAATTATTGAACATTTGTCGGATATAAATTTGAAATAAACTATACAACATGCGATGCATTGGCACTCTTGAGTAGGATAATAGAATAAATTGGCTTTTAATTTTTGTGTCAGTGCTGGACAGAAATGGAAAGAAGACTTGGTGGAGAAATACCCTTGCCCGATAGCCCTGCACAGAAGCACTTTGATAAAGGTAATTTTCAACGCCTGCTGATATTTTGTCTCACGGGAAACCCTGGATCCGCCAATGAAAACTCAATTATATCTATCCGTTACTTCCACAGCTAAACAAGAGATGCACAATTTACTCAAGAGGGCCATGAAGCTTCGTAAAAAGAAGAATGTGAAGGAAGGATACGAACTGTTAATCGATCACGTTATGAAGGTATGAAAATTTAATATTGTATCAGGTCTCGGAGGCATCCAACATTTAGATATTTTAATATTTTATATGGAAGCCAATCTTTGTATGGCATCCAACGACGGATCCGGGGGGGGGGGGACAGGGGCAGGGGCCTCCCCCCAGCCCCCAGTTTTGGGGCCCTAGCACCTCAAGACACTAAATTTGTAAAAATTTTCAGTCTCACTGTGCTCGGCATAATATTTAAGAATAAACTTTTCGAAAAATTTCTAGCCTCGCTGTGCTCAGCATCATTTTCATTAGAATGTCTCCAAATCTTTTTAGCCTCGCTTTACTCAGCACATCCTGTAATCATGCTATCTTCTTACTGCTCTTCCCATTATTTTCCCACAGAAAAACCAATATGTATGTTATACATCCTCCTTTAAATTTATATTATTATTCATGTATGTGTTGATCATGTGTCCACATATGGATTCATATCTGTGTAGTTTATGGATCAATTTTCCATCTGTGTATACATATTAATATAATATTGTACTCCAGACTATAAATGAAGATCAATTCATTCATGTAAAAAGCTAAAGCAGTCAAGCCATGAAAACAACTTTTAAATGTGAAAAAATAACAGTGAACAATAATTGCCAAAACTTACAAACAAAATTCAGAAAAATTAAACAAAAAGGTCACCAGAAATACAGGAGAATGCATATTTGCTCATGAAAACACCAAGAGCTTCTGGAGTCCTAAGGCAGGCCCCAGACCCCTCACCATCGCTGGCTCACTGCGCTTGCACAAAACTTCACTTTGCTCTCTCGGCAAATATGGGCACTTGACAAGTTGCCCCCCACCCTTGACCAAATCCTGCATCCGCCCCTGGGCATCTGTTTCACAGGACACTGTTACATGCATCAATCCACGATTTATTGGCAATTTGTTGGCTGGTGTATTTTAATGTAGCTGGTCAATTACACGTATATTATGGATTTGTGAATATTCGTTGACAGAAGGAAAGGTAAATTATTGATTTATGTACCATTTTAACTCCAGATTGGTTCAGAGAATCAGAAGTTAGCAGATGCTGTTACGTACATGGTGGGTGGTAATCATACAACTGGGCTATGTAAGTACCTGTGCCCATCTTTATGCCAGTTCTGTGACTGGAGACTAATGCCTTATGAATAATTATATGGATGAGTGCTGTGCAGTGTAAAAATGTAATATATAAACTGTGCCAAAGTAAGAAAGTTTTAGTGCCATTTAGAAATTGCAAATGTGATCTCTTTACAGGGCTAACTTGGTGCTTGTATTATTTGGCTGACAACACCGAAATACAAGATAAGGTATATGAAGAACTTGTGGATCAACTTGAAGAAGAAAGAGTTACACATGAAAATATTTCGGCTTTGAAGTAAGTTTGAGTAGAGTTTTACCTTGAAACTATTTCGACCAGCCAATGTACGGTGTGTAAAGTACATAGTTTAAGTCGAACACATAAAATGACAAAAGCCCCATAGAAATGTTTGACTTATTGATTTCAAAAGACGAAATCTAAATTATTTTGGCTTTTCATTTTGTTCAAAGATTCCTTGAATAACGGCTTAAACAATGAAAAGTGTTCGATCGGAATCTGGTCACACCATGCTGCACCATGCACTGAACCTGTTGTTACATTTTAGGTACTTGCGTCAAGTTCTTGATGAGACTCTTCGTTGCTCAGTACTTGCACCATTTGCATCTAGATTTCAAGAAATGGAAACTGAAGTGGGTGGCCATAAATTGCCTCCAGGGGTAAGTTTGTGTATCAATAATTTATAAATATAACAGAATCATGAAAGAATATTTAGAATTTTGGTATTTTGACAGAAATTACATTATGTCTTGTGAAGTCGTTTAAACTTTTTATCTTTTCCGCCAGTAACAATTTTGCCTTACGGATGTGTTTGTTACATTTTATTTTGTGTTATTCATTTTTTCTGTCATACAGACTCCAGTGATCCATGCACTTGGTGTAGTTCAGCAAGATCCTAACATATGGCCCAACCCAACAGAGTAAGTTAGAATTGCATCCACATGTAATAAACTTGGATACCCTGGTACTGTTCTTTTAAGTGAAATAGTACTACTCGTTATTCTGAAGAGAGAAATGGTTGTGTCTTAGGCTTTTTCCAAATTGTAACATTACATGATACTGTACATGATACTGTAAAGGTGTGATTTCTTTGTTTAGGTAAAAGTAAATATTTTGTGGAAATTGTTCATTTTAGGTTTGACCCAGAGAGATTCAGCCCGGAAAATTCAAAATCACGCTCATTCTATGCATTCCAACCATTTGGATTTTCCGGAAAGCGGAAGTGCCCAGCATACCAATTTGCGTACGTTGAAGTGACAGTCATCTTGTCCATACTGCTGCGCAAGTTCAAGGTTGGTCTTGTAGAGGGACAAGTTGTACAAAAGGATTACGGTCTTGTGACGACGCCTGTGGATGAGATATGGATAACAGTTGAGAAGAGAAAGTAGGATTAGAAACGGATCTTGAAATTCTCAAATGTAACGGACGAACTCATTTTACTTGGATATGTGATCCCTAACACGACAATTTGCATAAATCTGCTGCTGCTTTGTGCAACTCCCAAAATATGTTGCATGTACATATTAATGTAAACCCAACAGTTGATTGAACCAGAATTTTAATAATGGTAGACTGTTACAATAAAATGGCAATGATTTGTATGCATTAAAAGTTTATCTTGAATTTTAAATCTGTTGGTAAATGGTGTTTGTGAAAATTTGTTAATTTTCGAAGTTGTTCAATTTATGTTAACGTTTAATTATCACATGCTTTTTGGCTGATTTAAGGCACTGCTTTAAAGCAGCCAATGGAATCGGTCCTGTTATATGCATTTTGGCCAATTTTAAAACTTGTCAAAAGTGTTCAATTAAATTTTTGTTTCATCAGAATTTTCAAATATTAATTAGGTCATTTTTTATTGCAGATTTTGTTGTTTGTAACCCACGTTTTGAGCCAGTGGGTCTATTTTGCCATGTAGAGGCAATGTCAAAATAGGGTCATATAATGTATTGTGGTTTCAATT
>JBCAUI010302188.1:0-15525 GCA_038406195.1 Haplosyllis anthogorgicola
TTCGGCAAAAAGGCATATAACACGACCGATTCCATAGGCTGCTTTAAAGCAGAGCTTTAAATCAGCCAAAAACCGCATGAGAAGTCGTGGGCATTGTTTAATAAAGATCCAATCACTTTGTACCCCTGAAATTTTAACTATTGTTTGGCTTATATGTGTGTGGCCCTTCATCAAATATGACGTACACACATGGAACAATATTGTGACTACTGCGGGCATATCACACACAACATGTTCAAAGTGTCAGTGATCAAAAGTACGCACTAAGTTATATATAGTTAAAGGGAATACTGCAAATAAAACTATCATGTCAATTATACTATTATTGATAATAAAGTATTTTTGTATCCTCATCTACTAATGACTGTTTTTCATATTTCCTGAACATTCTGAAAAAGGAAGGAATTATCGGTTCATCACAGACGCGAACTAAGTGAGGGAAATTCTTCCGAAAATGAACAGTAGCTTCTTCCAGATGATAATGTGGAATCTGAAATGTAAAGAATCACAATATAGAACATTTCCTAACCAAAAATCTTAAACTTCTTACCAAGAGGGAACAAATGATACACCCGTTTATTACTATCAGATGCTCACAAGTCAATTTGGCTACATTTGTATTGCAGTTCAGTTTACCATCACAGCATTTAGCAAAAATAATTACTTTTTATTTTTCTAAATTCGTTCAAGACTGACAAAATGGCAATAACACATTTTTGTATTAATCTAGTTACCATTTTGAGTTTTATCTTTTATAAATAACTTAATACTCTCACATATTCCAGAGTAGAACTCACCTTGGTAAACATGTGATGCATCTGATGAGTCCCGATAGAGTGAATAAGATAATGAACGTATCCGTAATGCCTGTCCACTGTTGACAACTGACCTCGAACAAAACCCCAGTTCTCATCAGAATACCTTTGCGGTAATGATAAATGTAAAGCATCACTGAATGCCAGTAGTCATCAGCGTTTTGCAGTTACAGTTAGACTATCATTTACACTCAAGACAATACATTCTAAATACAGTGCATACCACTCTACTCTATCCTCGAGTGAAGCCCAAAGAATTGGACACAAATCGATTAATCAATCAATTTTACTTGTGATTCAAGTAGTTGTCAAAATGTACAAAAACTTCTGTTCAGGTCAAAAGTTTGTTAAAAATCAGTTTTTGCACCGAAGGTTTTGTTCCTTTACTGGGCCACATGCGTGAACGGATGGTGAAATGTTTATCATTTTGTGTTAATGGGCTAGATGGGCTAGGAGATTTCTGTGCGCGCCACCTAGTGTATATAATTTCTTACACAATCTAATGTAATATGGTAGCTCCATCTGTAAGTTCTCCAGGGTTTCCCCTTTACATTATGTAGGATGATTACAACGTACCCGTAAACAGAAAGTGAAAACATTTTCATGAGTCGATGTTTCCTTGGATGGGACATGCTTTACTGAATGCACTGCGGCTAAGAAGTTCAGGTAACATTGCCAAAAATATGGGAGTTTTTTGGGATCTGTATTCGTATGTATCACACTTAACCATGTTAAAAATGGCTAATACTTTCTCAGCCCTTATTTATTTTCAGTCAAATTTAATTATATCAATCCAACAAGGAACCCTGTATGAGTGTGAAGTATAGCCTTGGTCTCTTACCATGGTATATTCATCTCTGTGTGATGAAGGAATGTGATCACCACCATGTAGGACGCAAAAACAAACACAGGTATGGCATAGTAGATGAGGATATCGGTCCAACTGGTGAGTTGAGCCCACCAATAGAGGGCGTACGCAATCAATCCCATCATGCCTAAGGTGCCGTGACAGCCAATCAGATGTCCTTTAAACGCCTTGTGCAGGATGTTGAAGTGGTTAATCTGGAAAATAAAGATGAAAAATAGGCTATTTAATAACGCAGGTGAAATTCACACATTAGCCTCTGGGCGTTAAAGTACAGATACACATTTTAAATACCTAATACTTAACTCCATCTTTGGGTGAAGCTCGTGAGAGTGCGTGGCAAACAATGTTCAGATGAACTAATCAAGTTTGAAAGGGAAATTTCGTACGAAACGGATATTTGAGAACGTTGAAGTAAAATGACAGGAGTAGGAATGGTAACTTTAGCGATTTTACTTAGTACAGTGCTTGGCCAAATGCACTTCAACTCCTGAAATTCCTATTAATTTTGAAACGTATAGAACAAAAGAGAAAACAAAGAAATGCCACGCTGTGCTTTTGATATGCTATTGTTCCAAAGCTTATAAGAATTTCAGGATTTGGCGGATCAAGAATCAATTGCACCAGTAATTTTCGCGTAACAATCGTCAAAATGCACGTTAAGTTAGGAAAGTCGATTTGTTGGAGTTGCCCGAACCCAGCCAATGTTATCCACCTGATCATACCTTCTTTTATTTAATTTCTCATTATTTCTAGGTCATAATGCAAATAATGTAAATTATTCAACCATCTCATGTTGCATTATCCTTGTATCAAATTGGGTGAAAAGAGCAGCACTGAATTTATGTAATCTACCACTTAAAATATGAATTAACAATTTACATTTTTGCTGTTGTACAAATTCAATGCTAAGGTTTCAACCTTAGTCAACGAGGCCAAAAGATCGTAAATATATGACATGCAATAATTTTAGTTTCAGTATGAACATTATTATCTTGTGATAAATAAAACGCTCTATTTTTTTTTAAAACTACGAGGTAACAAATTGTTTGTATTGTCATTATGTTTGAATCACATACGTTTCGTGGACTGTAGCCCATCACAACATATCCAAACCAGCCAATCCCAAAACCGAATCCAGGCAGCGGACTACGTTTGAATGTGGAGGGATAGTATACCTGTAATTAAATATTATATTTTAGAGAATCTTAAAGACATCAAGCTCCAAAGGTTCCTTCATTTAAATGCTAGTATTTAGGAAAAAAAATTGTTTTGAACTCAAACGTTCAAATTTTGTTTGGCATTTTCATTGTGAATATGGGCTGAAGGTGTTTGCGAAAGACACTGAGATTGTTCTTCAAGTTTGTGCACAATTGATAAGAATTTTGTGTAATGTTGAAAATTGTCCATTCTGTCAATCAATCATTTTACCGGTCATGTAACCCGGAGGTCGTGGGTTCGATCCCCACCCGGGGTCCCAGACTTTTTCAGCACAAACAAGGTATTGTAGATGAATTTATTTTCTCTTCAAAAAACATATACTTGTTCATCTAGTATTGTTAAAGTGTGACCAACTCTTTATACAAAATTACCATTAATTCAATTTTTACGTTTACTTACGAAAGTCACTCTGGTTACGATTTCAATATGATTTCAATTTGTTTCTGACCTCTGTATAAGTCCTATGAAATATCTATAGATTATTCCCGGGGAAGATGATGTTCGTTTAGTCTAATTAAACATCTCTATTACGTTTGTAACATTGCAAGTGAACAACCGTAGTTTGACACATACATCATTTACTGACATCCCACAGGCTATTGTTTACTTGAACAATTAAGGTTTCAGACCACCTATAGTGTTATTTACATGAAATCATAATTAAGATGGCTAATTAGCAGTACATTGTTATCAAAAGCAAATAAAGTCCTGTAATATGAGATTAATTTAAATTATTTCCCAATGCTTTGTATCTTGCTTTCTATGACGGCAGGTACACAGCCAGAATACTATCATCAAAAAAGTTGGGTGTTAATTTTAAAAATATAACATCTTGTAATTTTAGGTTGTTTAAATTACTCCCCATTTATCTGAGTCTTTTTTTAAACTGTGTTTTTTGTGCGTGTTTTCATCTGACCGTAAGATAAAAAACATATCTTTACCTAATCAAAAGTAAGACATTGCATTTGAATTTTCATTGGAATTGTGCATGAATTCAACAGTGACTTTTCTCATAAGAAGAAACCACATCCTCATATTTCTGTTAACATTTCAATTGTAAATAATATCATGAAACTCATCTATGTGTAGTAAATCTGTATAGTCAGCATTGATCAACGACCTACATCAATCAGTTATGAACTCAAAACATTGTTCATAATACATAATCACAATGTCACTCTAAAAATACACTGCTTTTGAAAGATAAATTGATTTTATGCAAATTCATAAAATCTTGTAATACAATATTCAGCTTGACTTTAACATGTAAAATGTAATGTAGTCTGTAGTGCACAAAAGTGAAATGACTTACCTGGCTTAAAATAATCCTTTACTAAGAATGCTTTAAATAGTCAAGGTGTCAGTTCCCCGCCAGCCTGCTTATGTGCTATAAATGACACAAAGCAGAAATACAATACAAACGTATTAATATTTAGTCCAGATGTTTTCATCTCACGTGACAATGCTGTTTTGTAGTGTTTTGTAGCTTTTTCGCCAACACAAGGGTCAGACTAAACACACTGTATTAGCTCGCAATGTGTGTGTGACTGTGTACGTACAGTTGCTGACATAGAGCTAGTGTGTGTGTCTGTGTTGTATTATTGGCGTGGACCTGGCCTGCTGCATCACTGACTCAATGACCTTATCTTTGTGTAGAGTTTGGAACAGTAATCGATTACATGAAATCCCAACAATTTTGATACATTTTGCAATTTTCATGTACGTGCAGTATTGAAAATAAAATCTTTAATTTTGTCCGTAATTCCAAAGAAAACAAGACAAATATTTCAATATTTTTACTGTAAGAATAATTCATTCACATTAACATTCATTTGCTTGTCTCTATAAAAAAATAAATGTCGTTTTCCCGCAGGAAAATTAACTATTTTTAGTTTCTTTCTTCTTTTAATTATTTATTATTCTATTTTTTTATTTCCTTTGTTCAAGAACAGACTTATTTCATAAACAAATAGAGTAAACAAACAAGTAAACAAATAGAACTGTTTCTACATCGAATATTAGGTTTGATAAATTTCATATGAATTTAGTTCGAAATGTCCCCACAAAGTATATGAAAATAGTCAATAGAATTCATAATGGCACAAATAATCGAATAGCCAGCGCCTCAACTCGATTATCTGTGTGCGAGGCTCTATCCGAACTTTACTCACCTTCCAAGTGTGTCGCTATTTGTGTTTTGTGTGAATGTGAGTGTGCCGAGGGCTGGTGCAAAAATAATACTTTCTGTTGTATGTAAACTACACGTATTGTTAAGTTTATTCATGTTATAATACGAATATTCCTCGTAGATAAAACAAAATAATGAGAAAAAAGCGCAGCTTGGGAAATATGCAATAAAACAAAAAGGGTAAGAATCATGATACACAAAAGTTACATAGTAATCCTTGTGGGAATTTAATTAAATTTTCTTGTACACATTCAATGCCAGTCATTGTGTTTTGTCCAAACTTGGAGAAATTTGAGCTGGCTGCATGACTTTTGTGTAAAATGATACATGCCGGCACAGCTGCTACAAACGCTCTTAACTCGTTGATATTAGATTTTTTTTCCAATCGCGAGACCATCACAAATATTTATTACTACCGCCAGTGTACGCTAAAAGATGGGTAATGTCTTCAGTAGCGGGTCTGTCTGTCTGTCTAAACTATACTAGTCTGTAGCCTTTCAGCAGCTTTACCTAGAAACGTAATTTTTGGTACGTAGATACATCTTAATTTTACCTAGATCAAGTTCGAATATCATTGGAGCATCGGATCCAAGGTCACTGGTTCAAGTTAACGGTATCATAGACAAAAGTGTTCAATTTCGATAGTTGTCTGTCAATATTATATATTGTAAAATGTATGACAAATTAATGAGGTCAAGGTCATTCAAAGGCCTAATTTGTATTTTCTTGTAATTTCTTTCGTGTTTTAATCTTTCTGGCGTTTTATGAGAATATTTGTGAAGCGAGTGCTGGGCCTTGGACTAAAAGGCATTCTTGTTCTTAATTCACTTGCCTCAATCTACCGAATCTGCCAAATTTGCCTAACTTTTCAGACATATGAACTGTCTACGATTAAAACTGATTTTGCTCTTGAAACCATTTTCAGTTTTTCCCCATAAAGTAAATTATTCAGGTCTAAATTCGATCCACTTACTGAAATGATCCATATTAATTTGTTAAAATTTCATGAATAACAGATGTTGGTGTGAATGCAGAATTCCACATCTGTCAGATTTTAGTAAATGAACTAATCAGCTTACATTTACATTTGATTACAACTGATGTAGGTGAATTGATGTATCTGAAAAAAATTGGTAGAGTCTAGTCTGTAGGTAGATTTATTAGAATTTAGTGGATTAGGTAAACGAAATTATTTGAGAAAAACTTCAATGATATTTAAAATGAAATTTAGTTTTTCAATAAGATGTGGTTTAAATTTTTATATATTATCTACTACATTTAGCAAAGTTGCCAAATCTGGTATTAAAATCTTACGGTTCAAGGTCTGCAACCGAAATATGATAGAACATTGGAGGATTTCTTAGTTGGTAATTTACCTAAATAATTTAGAGAGAAATACACACAAATTTTGTCTATGCATGACTTAAACATTTTAAATAAACTACCGATAATAGATCATTTTGAATGGACTGAACCCAGGTATAATTCCTGAAATTAGTAAAGTTCAACCCTACCTAATTAAATAAATTTGATTAGACGAAGTATTAATTAAGAAAGCATCAGAGGATGAATTCTTATCACTTTTAGAAAAATGGCACTTCAAAAGCGCAACGTGGAATTATTTTGTTCGTTTTGTTCTTTTTGTGTAACACAGGACGAAATTCCTATCATTTTTGGAACAAATGAAATTCAAAAGCACGGCGTGAGATTCTTCTTTCCCTCTTATGTTCTGTACGTTTCCAAATTGATAGAAATTTCAGGAGCTGGTTCCAAAGTGATAGGAATTTCAGAAACTGCAAATAAACATTGAATCGTTCATTTGGTACTGAATTTTCAGCTTCTAACCAGCGCGTCCAGGTGAGAAGCGGAAAGTCAGTACCTGGGAAACTAATCGTGATGTGTCCATTTACTCTCTACTTCAAATTTACTTCTGCATTATAAATTCAGGTGGTCTCAAATTTCCACCATTTTAGCTTATGTAACAGTTGGGGTATTTTTTTTCATTCCTTTTCAAAAAATTGCGTATATTTCGAAAAAATTAAGAATTTAGTCTCAATCGACTTCGGGAGTGTTTGAACAATATACATTCCATCTTGCAATTTTTGACAAATTTTGAAAAACAAATTATATAAAAATAAAATGTTTTGAAGGCTTGTAAATGAAAAAAAATAAACCCCGCCTAATCTGTGTCTAACTTTCAGCTTTCTGATCAGCTCCGGCGCTAGGGACATTTGATACTTCAATGTCATTTGTTGCTAGGTAATGGTTTAGAGTTCTGCATTTGATGGTGTTGTGTAAGCACCACCTTCCACAGCACACCACCAAACTTGACAAGGGGTTGCGGCCATGTGAAGGAAAACTGCATAAAAGAAGTCATTTAGATCTACTTTTTGTATAAAGTAGACGGGGCATTTTAAAATGTGATATACAATTTTAAAAGGTCGTCCTTGAAAAGCCTTTTTGCAATAAATCGGATATTTTATCGGCTCACGCCAGAAACGGAAGGCAAAATAGTATTCATCGTAGCAATTTACCTAAGTGAGTATTTGTTTCTTGATTTTTTGTTTGCCTGCTTTTATATTCGATGTCATATTTTATTCTACAGCTTTTGTAAATATAGAATAATAGAAATATAGGAAGAAAACGCATCTTAACTACGTTTTTGAATTAAGTTTAATAAAAATTATGTAGATTGTGTGGAAAAGCAATTTCACCTAAACTGCCTGGTATGTCTCACGATGTAAGAATTTTTTTGCAGAAAAAACATCTCGACCAAGTTTTTAATTGAGTTCAATAAAAGACATGAAGATTGTTATTGGCTCATAATTTCAACTCAGAAGTTAATGTACTAATGTACCAATGTACTAATTGGATTACCTGTCTGGTCTTCGCGTATTGTAATAAAAATGTGTTTGTTTAACACGGAATTTCACCTGAACTGTAATATTTCAGGTAAAATATTACAGCTCAGGTGTAATATTTGACGCAGGTTGGAATTTCATCTTGAAATTTTAGAAAGTAGTCTAGTTTACTGAGCTTTGAGGAAAATGGTGTCACTCCGGTTCTAGACAAGGGGTGTCATGGACAAACTTTGAATTGCGTTATTACAAAAGAATGGGTAAAATGCTACAGATATATATTTATTTATAAACAATAGATATCAATTTTTTATCTTGTAGATCAGAGAGGATTTCTGTGCAATTTCGCAATAGCGTCCAATGATACAACATTTGCATCAGAAACAACAACAACATCATCAACAACAATGGCAACAACATCAGAGGCACCAGCCATTATCAAGCAGCTACCAGGTGAGAGGATTTCCAGGATGACACAATATATAATAGCTAATCTAATGATATTTTACATATACCGTATTCCCGCAAATTACGGTAACAATTTGAAATGTCATAATAACATTTTTTTATTGTTGTAAGTATCTAATTTTGTGCCATTTTGTGATAAAATCTTTCATCGGTGAAATTGATAATTTGAATTATTTTTATCCTATGCAACATAAGGTGTACCACAATTGAATAAGATACTTTACATTGTGAAAGACTTTACATTCGAAAATAATACTACAAATTTTAAATAATATAAATAATTTATTGTTGTACAACCGAATTACGGACATTTTGAAAATGTAAATAAACAGGCAAAGGTGACCTGGGTGTAGTTTGGTATTCTATTCTATTATTTCAAGGTTCGGCTGATTTTCCAAAATGTTCTGACAAGCATAGAGGTTTTCGGTAGGGAACAAAACCGTCACGTTATGCCAGTCTTGCTGGTGTTTTTCTGCTTTTCGACTCCTTTGGTTAAACCTGCGGTGATTTTTATGTCAATTTACAAGAGTTGATTTGATTCCCACAATGTCAGAAATCAATTGTTCAATAGACGATAACGTATTCAATATACATATTTTCCACCATCTCAGGATTAACCACAAGACAACTAGACAGTTGTGCCGAAGGATACCTTATAACCTACAGACAGACATGCTATGGTTGGTACAGTTCTCCATGGAGCCATGAGGAGCACAAGGTGCGGGCTTCCTGTCAGCTTCTTGAAGCTAAAAAATATCCAGTGAACTGGCTTCTGTGAAGTGCATACAATCAATTAACGGCTTATTTTATTTATTCAAATTATTATATTTTATACCACGTGTGTGCTGTCACACAATATAAAAAGTGTGGATTATTCACCGTTATCGCCACACTTTTTCTAGTGTGACTGGACAGCATGACATTGCAATTCAAATTGTATGTTACGAAATTCGTCATTTTTGCTATTACAAGTGAAGTGTGTGATAATATGTTGGACTTCCCATAGTAAACTTACGGACTAAAGCTCATCGGTGAAAAAAAATTGACGGGGGCGGCACCTGACGGGCCTCAAATCTAATGTATATTTTGTTTTCTGATGGAAGTACAAGTAAGATATACCACTAACGCTCGGGCACCTAATAATCCACGCATTTTTCGTGACATATACATTACATAACGAAGTTATGACATGTGGGACCTCTTCTGCTTTAATTATTATTTGCCATCATAGAATTCCATGCTGCGTCTTGCACGAGAACAAAAGTAACTATTGTTCCCAAAATGAAAGCAAAGAAGAGATGTTTTCGTCATTTCAAATGCAAACAAGTACAGGTCTCCCCCTTAGCTCGACCACAGTTAACTCGAACAACCGTTTTGGTAGCTCTAACTCCGTTTACCTCGAACCTTTTCTTGATTTCTTTGCGGGTTCGAGCTAAGTGGGGAGACCTGTGGGTTGTATGGGGCACGTCTAATATGGACATACAGCCAGATTTTTACAAGCTTCTAAGATTTTTCGTCATTTTTTATATTACGTACAGGCGGAATGTAAGGACAACATGGCATCGCTCATTCGTGTGGATGACGAAAAAACATTTGAATTCTTACCTTATTTGATAAATGAGGTGATAAAGCAGAAGTGGTTTACACTTGATAAAACTGTTGGATTTTCATATGAATGGTATACCAACATAGAAGGTGTTCGCATGAAAAATGGGGAATTGAAGTTTTGGGATGGAGACACAAAGACAGGTAAGCCATAATAAACGGATGTCACACAGCATAAAATTCTATTACTTTGAACTCTATCTAATTTGCCTAATTCGTCTAATTCACCTAATTAGATAGGATTGAACCATAGGGTGAAATTTCTATCATTTTGGGACAATAGCTCTTCAAAAGCACAACGTGAAATTCTTTCGTGCTCTGTTTTGTTCTATTCGTTTCCAAAATGATAGGAATTTCATGAGCTGCATACCACATGAAGTAAAAGTAATTAGAATTGAACAAAATTAAGTAGTCTTACTAAAATAATACCAATAATAATAGTACTAATGTACTAACAATATTGATTCTACTTATTCATTTTCCAGTTTAGATAAGTTAGACAACAGTACACAGACTTCGTATCAGAAGTTTAACAATAGCGCATCAAACGTACAGCGTGAAATTCTTTCGTTCTCTCATTTGTTCTCTTCGTTTCCAAAATGATACCAAATTGGTGTAATGGACAAATTAGATAAATTGGACACATTCAAATTTGAATTTGGAAAAAACCCATCCACTGTTTCCTGCATCTGCTAATTTCCTGAAATGGGTCTTCTACGAAAACTTATTTCAACGGAAGGCCACAGATCGGCGGTCATTTTGCCCTAAAACAGGTCGAGCAGGTGCTGCCACTTCCACGCAGCTGAGCATGCTTACTCAAAAACAAGCCAAATACAATCTACAAACGTATCACACAAAAACGTACACATAAAACGTCTCCAAATGATTCTCACTACACTTTTTCTTGAAAAGAATACTGTTTGTAACTTTGCGTCTTTTGCAGAATTGAATACTCCACATCACTGGTTGGGTACAAATGTGCAAATCCCTGGCTCAGAATTTGGCTTGGTGATCCTAATACGTTTTAAAAGAAATGCACGATTCTCTTTGAAGCTGGTTCCGAGGGATAAAACTGTATCAAAGGCGTGGGCATTTTGTCAGATGCAACAAGGTAACAAAATAGACTACAACTGAGGTCAGAAGTAGATACTCTGTAGATTACAGTAGGTTTGTTCTGTAATGAGGATACCCTGGGGTAAACTAAGATAACATCCCTCCAAAAAAAGCTACTTTTAATTTTAAACTGAAACTTCCGGTATCACTTTGAAGCTTGAGTACCAGGGGACAACTTCCTGGAATATCACCAGGAATAGACTAAAGACACGGTTAAAAATTACAGTAGTTCGCCCAATGGGTAGTACGCCCAATGCAGGTTTAATTGAAGAAGCCTTCATGCTTTCGGCTCACTGTGTGTCTTCAGTGGCTTATCTGGTGGCGGAGGAGGGGGGGGGGAGAAGGGGGAGGGTTAGGGCCTTGTAAACACTGGCCTTTGAAGACGGAAGTTTAACATTAAAATTCAACCCTATACTAGACGAATGAATATGGTACTAATTTTATACTTGCGCTGTATGCACTTCCGAAATATTATCTGTCAAAATAGACTAGGATAAACTATTATTCCAAGTTGCTGAAAAGTTATTTTGGTCAACAATGCAAACGAAACACGACTAATTGTGTTTGTCTCTCCTACAATGAAGGTTTAATTCGTTGAAAATTTCAGAAAAGTCATGTCGATTAATTATAAATTAGAGTTAAGTTAGAACTGGCAATTTTTCATGCTTAATTCATTTCCAAGTTGCAGATACCTGGCATCCACAACTGCCCACAAGACATTTTATGGAAGGAAAAACTAGGAAAACCTTTGAAAAGGAAGACAAGCTGAAGTTTCAAAACAATTACAAAGATCCCGTTCAGGTATGCAAGCATATTGACATTGGTAGCATAATGATAACCAATTCAGCAATTCTTCATTTCCATGTAAGGCTTTCCTATAACCTGATGTAAAACTACCAAATAAAAAAGCAAGGCCTATCATCAGAATACAAAATATACATTTGATTTTAGGCCCGTTAGGTGCTGCCCCCATCAATTTTTTTAGCCGATGAACTTTTGTCCATTAGCTTACTATCGGAAGTCCAATTTTTTATCACACACTTCACTTGTAATAGGAAAAATGACGAATTTCCTAACATACAATTTTTAATTGCAGTGGTTACCAAACAAAGAAGCAAAGCCTACATTACAATTCAAAAAGAGGTGATATTTAATTGATTACGGTAGATGGAGAGATTTTGCACATACTAAATTGAGTTATAATAATGCCGAAATATTTAAATAGATGACACAAACGTACAATCGGAATCTGGTATTTTGAAGAAGGCCATTGAACGAAGATCTTTTGGCCCTCTGGTGTGTCCATAAATTTTTCAGGTTACAACTTTTGAATAGCTTGACCTAAAAACTTCATTTTTAATGGGGTGTTACCAACTGACTACTATAAATATGGCAATATCATAAAAAATATTTATAATTGCTGGCATTCTTGTAGAGCAAAAGAACAATAATTCCTGTATCATGCTGATGGTTTTTTTTCAAAATCAGTAGTACAGGAATTTCCTTTTCAAAGTTTACACTGTGAGTGTTGATTACCCCTCTTTTGCACTTCGTGTAACCGTCCTCATGGGTTTTAAATCTAGGGTGGATCTCTCGTCTACACTGTTACATGCAGAGTTTCAGGGTTCTTCCTGTCACTATATTTAATAGCATTTTTGCTATGAAAGGGACAATGCACATTTACAAAGCGTCAAGTTTCTGTAATAGAAGGCTATACCTTTACAACTTTATTGAGTAATACAACTTTTAAAGATTCTTTGGCTGTTATTTTTACGATTGTTACAGAAAACGAAGATTCGAAGGTCTGATACACCGACAAAGAAAGAAAATAACTCGGGCAAAAACAGCGAAGAATATGATGTCGAAGATAAGAAAGAAAAGAACGAGAAAGACGATAGCGACGACGACAACGACGATGATGATGATGATGACCATGACGATGATGATGACGATCTGAAATCATTCAGAAAATCAGAGTAGGTGTACGGGTTATGAAATGTTTATTAATTCGAGAAAAAATAACTCCTTGCAGCGCAATTGGTTTTTATTGTTCCAGGACTGATAGGATTATCAGGCTCTGAGAACGGCTCTATGAGGTCCAAAAACAGTTGTTTTGTACACAGGACTCCTCATTTAAAATTTTACAGATTGCTTAGTTATTTGTCCATTTGAAAATTAGAAATAGGACAGGATTAACATAATGACATAACGACTTACTTCGTTTAAGATGTATCATTTTTCCTTGATCATTTAAAAAAAAAAAGATTAAGATGGAAACATTTCGTAACAGAAAGAATTTAGTTCTCTTAGATTAATGAGGTACAAAAACACAAGGTAAAATTACTAAATTCTAAAGTTGATTTAATGTTTATTTTTGATTAAGCAGTGTCATATTTTCATTCTTCAAATATTATATATGTTAACTTCTTCTATGAATTTTTAGGACCGAACACAACATAGATTCAGAGGTTGGAGGAAAACTGTCACAGAATATTGTGAATGAGAATAACATTGGCGAATCAGGGGACAAAACCCTAATGATGATAGTTGCTGGTGGCAGACTAATGTGCCTTGTTACATCAACTGTGTTTGTCTGCTTCTGGGGGTAAAGGAAATTTTTCTCACAAAGTTGAATGAATTTAACACAACAGTAATACCGTCAGAAAGTTTGCGGTCGTTTTACACTTGAGAGGAAATAAGGAACTGAAAATGTGTGTATCCTTGACAAACACATCGAGAAATTTCGTCAACGTTACCGTAGATGTCGCATTGGCGGATCTAATGGGGGCGCGGAAGGCGCACGCCCCCGCCGGAATTTTCACTTTCATGCAGTTTTCAAAGAATTTTGGGCGAAAATAGGGGTGGCGCCCCCCTACAGGCCCGGGCACCCCCTCCTATGGGAAATTTTGGATCCGCCACTGTGTCGCTTTTGTAACCAAGTATTTCAAATAGATACCGACACGTTAGGAAAGAAACAAGCCAAAAGTGGCAGTCCTTCGAATATTACACTTATTTCTTGGAACGGTTCATTGAAATTGCAGCAGCAGACGGACTGGACTTTAAACCCAATTTTCTTTCGCACTACTCTGCATTTTGAAATCTTCCTCCCTTAAAACTGAATGTTTTATTAACTGACACCTTTAGGTCCAGTCGAAGAAATGCGATGCAGTGCGCCCCCCTAGCGGAAAGACAGGACGAACCCTATCGCAGGAGCGAACGTACGGAAACACCCGAACCTTCCCCTGGCCCGGAAACACCCGAACCTTCCCCTGGCCCGGAGACATCCGAACCTTCCCCTGGCCCGGAGACATCCGATCTGGTGATTGATCCTGCGCAGTTGGGAAAAGCTTTGGAACTGGGAAAACGCAAAATAATGATGGTGTGGAAGCAAGAGTCAAGGGCATAACCAATTGGCGACGTTCTGTCCGTTTTTGTGTGATAGGTTTATGGACTCTGTTTTTGGCTCGTATGTTAGCAAAGCATGTTCAGCTGTGTGGAAGTGGCAGCACCTCCTAGACCTGTTTTGTGGCAAAATAACCACTGATCCGTGGGCTTTTTGAGAATTTCCTTGCCAGAAAAAGTTATCTTAAACGGTCGTGAGTTCCCTCAAAGTATTTCCTTTTCTGTCGAACAAACTTTTCAAACTGTTTAGTGTTATCGTATCGGTCATGGAAGTCTTTTTTCTTTCAAGTGAGACTAAACATTGAAATAAGTTATACACAATATAAAATAAATTGGTTTTAATCTTTCCCACTATTATTTATAACATCCGAATATGTATTTAAATGTAAAATTAGTTAGAAAATATACATTATTTGTAGATACCCGCAGACATTCAAGTTTGACTTTAAATGTTAAAAATTGTATCAATAGGTTAACTAAATCGTTCGATACAAAAACAGGTGTGATTAAAGTAAAATCGAAATTTGTTAATTTCAGTTGGACTGAAATAGAAAAAATGAAAGAAAGTTCTGTTGTAATTGTGGGTCACTGGTGACTTTTTATTATATATTTCTTTCGCAGAATAAACTAGTACAAAATGTCTCATTGTTAATATTCTAGGTTTTTCCTAATTGTGTTTTTTGTCAGATTTTATAATTGAAATAAAAGAGGTTCTGTGTTGTTTCTAATTGCAATTAAATTACAAATCATAATTACTATTTATAACAAACAATATTTGGTGTATTTTTTTAAAATTTGTATTGAAATTAACAAAATAATCAGAAATGTACTGAAGCAATTATCTCTCTCTCTGTGCTATGGGAAGTCCAACATATTATCACACACTTCACTTGTAATAGCAAAAATGACGAATTTCACAGAATTGTCTGAAGTGGCCAGAAATGCATTTTCCCCAATTCAGGTGTGGGAGGGGGGGGGTGGGGGATTGGG
>JBCAUI010302299.1:0-15524 GCA_038406195.1 Haplosyllis anthogorgicola
TTTTTTTTTTTTGAAATCCCGATTTCAAAGTGCGGCGGGAAATGTAATCCAAACAATTAAATAAAAAAAGCCTAAAACTACCAACTGCAGTTACACTTATGCACTGGGCAAAAATAAGGCCATTTGACTGATGTATTTACATAAATCTAAGTGACGATACATATGATGGACACTCAAACACCGTCTCAGATGACAAGTTGTTGCTTAGAAACCTAATTACCATATCTGGCATCAGCATTTAACCGTGTATTGCCTTTAAAATATTATGTACCAAGATAATACTAGAACAACACTGAACTGTACAAACGATCAAAGAACATATCCTAGTTCAACAAGCCACTGCCTTGTGCAGTCACCTGGTATTTACGGCCAATATGTAGTTTTTTTCTTTGATTTTCTTAGATAAATAATTAAAATCATCACTGCTTTGAGAAGCCACCTGTCATTTATGCTTAAGTTACATTTTGAGCGATATTTGTCACTATCGTAGTTTAAAATTTTGTCCCTATAGACTGGATTTGTACTGGTTCTAACGCTTTCCCTCGGGACGATGTGAAGTTAAAGCTTTAAATCTATGGCAGGAAACGTTCTTCAGATATATTCACACAAATCCCACTAAAATAGAAACATAATTTCCTTGAATCACAAACCATCAGAGAAAACGGCGAAAGTTGTAATGAAGCACGCCATAATAAGCGTACATCCTGTAAAAGGCATGTTTTCAATCAGATAGCATGTCTAATTAATGTTTGTTACTTAAATTAATCAATATTTTCAATTCAATTAAAAACACTGGTCGACAGGCCCCTTTTGCACGGATATCGCTTCGTATATCAGACGAAAGCATTGATTTTGTCCTTAATAACCGAGTCTCAGTCGTTGCATTGCGGAGGCAATATGATTTAATACTATAACATCTGCATCCGTTCCATGGTAATAGCACAGACCAATAACATTACTCAGCAGGCCATCATCAATGCAAGGAATACTTCACTGGAAAATTTAATTTCGATGGAAAAGTGGATCCCAGAAATATTAGATCACTGCCTTCAACATTTTCAAGACCATGAATTACTACCGAGGAAGTTACATGAACCAACATACAAAGAACCAAGTTTGGCGCCATGGTAATGAATGTAGGTCACAGTGACCCAATTAATCAAATTCTGCAATGCGCCAAAATCCTACATTATAGTCTGTGTGTCGTTCACGCAAAAGTTTCTAACGCGATCGACTAGACGTATCATCAACAACAACCACAACAATGGCAACGACGACGACAACGACAGTCAATGGGAAATTCTAAATGGCACATGTAGCCGACGCAGATTTACTGGTAGCAGAGTTGCTGTGATTCAGGATCTTTAACAAGCTGGTTTCCAGCTTGGAAACCTAAGCAATCGAATGTTGTCTATTTTTGGCGCGAATCAGGTCAAAGTTCAAGTTCACCCTGGCCAAGCCAGACCTAAATACAGTAATGACATTGACCTTTACTCATAAATCAGATGACTTGATGTGAGTGATATGCATCTGACAAGAAGTAGAAGGGGCCACCACCACCATGCTTACAGAAAACATGCACAGAAATCATGTGTTGGCAATCCTAACAAAACAAACCATGGTACATACATACACCGGGGCCAGAAAACCCTGTCAGACAGAGCCTGTCTTCACCACATGATATGGCAGTACACTGTTGCTGTATATCTCCTAAATCATATTCTTGCAAAACAAACTTAATTCATAACAAGGTGACTGGTAGTTTCAGTCTAAGGTCACCCAGAACTGCTCAAAGTCAAGGCCATTCAAGGACAATTTCTTGCGAAGCCTGATCATCGTAGTATTTGTAATATTTGAGACACGATGAACCCGAAATTTCAACCCATGTATATCCCTGTACGCATCAGTAGGGTGTAGTGACTGAAGTAAGATCATACTCCGTGGAGGATCCAGAAATTCGTTTGGGTGGGTGGGTGGGTGGGTTGGGGGGGGGGAGGCGTGCGACCCGTGTGGCAATCATCTTTCTTTAAACATAATTTAAAAGAAGGTGAGGGGAAAGGCCTCCTGTGGATCCTCTACCGATTCTTAGGTCTTAGAAATAAACCATGCTCGATCACTGATAATTTCCTTTCAAGCATCGAGTTTTAGTATGAATATGACTCCCCAACCCATCACTTTGCTTTGCTGTTCAGAGGCTCATATCAAATGTTATCAGGTTTCTTCACCCGGGCTCCAATCTTCTACATAAATACCAACACTTGGCTTTTTTTACACATCAACAAAATACACATTACAAAGTGGAGCAATAGCAAACCTGATAGTACTTTACAAAGTGATACATTTTCTTAAGCTTATCACTGGGGGTAATGGGTATGAGGTTCTATCAACTGGTAACAATATAAGGCACTGTAGTGCGAGTTTCAAATTCCATTGGGCTCCATGCTTTTCAAAGTATGAGGTTAAAACAGGGAAACGCATTTTAGAATTTGCGGGGTTTTTTCCCCCTGAAAAGTCTTCTCATTTAGGTTACCATTGTGATACGACAATGGATTATACATTAGCCTACAATGGTACTGTTACCAAATTTCCTCAACAACACCTTTTGTCAATAGCTGAATCTTGTTCGAAAAATTTCTCCAATAAACCATGCAACGGTGGTGTGAAGTTTTTTCTACCCGCGGTGATCCAACATGTATTTGTGCCAAATTTTGTGGTCTTCCCGGTTGTTATATTTTTTGTCTCAACATTCACATGGAACAAAGTGGCCTGCTGTAGGAAATTCCAGGAAATAATCCTGACAGTATCAAGAGATAACTAAAAAATGATAACGAGTTGACCTTTTAAAAGTTCAACTATCTATCAAGTACTAAAATGCTTATCCCAGAGATACCCATACATGTTATCCTTTGTGTGCTTTTATGTACACGTTCTATAAATTTAAATTTTTACCTGGTTTAAGTACAAAGGTAAACAAAACAGATACAGCTATCTATGCGGTAAAGCAGAATAATTTTCTCTTTATTTTATCGCATTGGAATCCATTCAAATTAATATTATTCCAACCCTCTATTCAAGCCACCTGTTACCAGAGACCACCTGTGTAATTGAGACAAAAGACTCAATATCCTTGTTATTCTACAAAAGGCAATCTTCCAATTACAATAAATAAACTCCTCTTTTGTTGAAACAATAAAAGGCAAGAAAAAAAACCCCAAACGTTACCTACCTGGCGTTTCTTTATCAGATGACAATGGCAACTTAAAATCCAAATCCATATCTATTAGTTCTTCAATTTCACCTAGTTTAAAGCTATTGAACTGACGTTAACAGCATCGTCTATGGTTTTGTTGTCCACAATAGGCCACATGTTTTTCGCATGCCACACACACATACAATCCCTCTGTATGTAGGTGAATCTCTATTTGATCAATGATACTTGGCAGCCAATACTGTATCAACAATAATGTGCTACACTGATACACCAATGAACATAATCAAGGTCTCGGTAATTACTCGACCAATTTCTCCGTCATTTGCTATTTTGGCTCCGAGTACAACTAGGCCGGGGGCCACAGACTCTCTCAATCCCTCCTTCCTTTCTCACTGAAGACGTGTGGTGTGGCTCTGCATTTGCTTTTGCTCTTGGAATGGCTGTTTCAAATTAAATCTGGCGAGCAGTCAGTGCTTGGTGCTTTTGATGTGGAGGCTGTGGGGAAGCAGTGCGCATGTGCCGACAGCATGAACAGATACTGATACACAAACGGAACCAAAACTTCACAAGAAGCAGGTGCTTCAAACCTACCTTTATTGCTTACCGAATTCTACCTCAAAACACCAAAATGACGTTTTTCTACAGCTAGAAATAAACGCATAAAGCCATAAGCCATTGTAAACACGAAATAAACGACAGGTTTACTAATTGTTGTCTTCAGAAAAACGCATCTGATACAACAATTTATTCGTACATTGGGAAACGTGGTCTAATAAGACGGAATAAAAACTAAAATAAGACGCAACAACTGGACCTGGTTACCTGGTTATTTATAAACACCTTTGCAGATACATGTACATTAGACAGCCTGCAGCCTGGAGTGTAAACCATTCAGAATGAATAAGTATGCAAACTACTGCTTCATTCAGGGTGGCCACGCTCAGCTTAAGATAAAATTCCCTGTGTTTTCCCTGTCTTTTCCCTGTGTTCGGGACCTTTTTCCCTGTGTGCTCTCATTAATAATGTAATAATTTGAAACTCAGTGAATGGCATACTGCACTACTTGTTGCTATCCTTTTCTACCTTTTATTGTACCAAAGAGTTTAGTAATGGCACTAAGAAGCTGTAATAAATTAAAAGAGTAGATGACCAATGATTAAAAATTGGGAAAAGATGCCAAGCAAAGCAAGACCAAAAAAATGGGATAAAAAAAACTGATAAAAGGGCGATTTATGATAAAATAATTAATTTTTGGCAGTTTGGAAAATTCCCTGTGTTGCAACTAAATTCCCTGTGTTTTCCCTGTCTGGAAAACCTAACACTCAAATTCCGTGTTTTCCCTGTGTCGTGGCCACCCTGTTCATTCCCTGTGTGGGAAATAAATTACTGATCACTGTACGTTTAACCCTTCGTAGAGGGAATACGGTACACTACAGTATGTGAACTACTGTATGTTTCACACCTTCACACTAACAAACATCTAGCAGAGCTCGTGTAAGACAGACGGTTTCTCTCTCTTCTCTCTCAGCTCACAAACAACGCAACCTGCCCAGAACCTGTGCTCGGTAACATCAGTCAAGAGAGAAATACTGCTCAGAGCAAAGCAAATACGAGGCGGGAAAGAGACCTGAGACTTCAAACCCATGTACAGTAAATATCGTGGGAAACGTAAGACTATGAAACGAAAATCTGTGTCATCCGGAACCAAATTCCTGTCAGGCAATCGACACTTTGTATTCAAGTTTATCTGTGTGAAACGTAAATCTGTCTCTACCGCAATTACTTTAATGCAAAACATGGTTTACGTTTCACACGATGCCAGCTGTATTCAATCCCGACCAAAGACAAATCTGAACTCGAAATAAAGCAACCATGGGCATTAAACAGATGTTGATCAGTGATCAAGTGGGCAGTGACCAAAACGGGGTGGTAGGTACGTAGCGGTAGCTGTTGGAATTTCAGGTCAACCAGAACACGCCATCATCGTCCTTGTAACTTGAGTTTTAATGTACATTTGTTAAATAAAATATAACAAGTTTCCAAGTTGAAAGCTGTGACTCTGCTCGATGCTGAAGGGCTGAACCTCAACCCTCGGACAATACTGAAGCTCAAGTGATAAGTTCACAAGGATGTAACTCTTTAATTTTCTGGTTGTTTCAAACGAAAGGAAGGAATTCCTTCATCACAGCATTAATTTTTTTCGCTCTTTCTTTCCGAATAACAAATCTGTGCCGCATCGACATCAAAGTTTAAAAGAAAAATGTGGAAATCATCAGTCTCACGCTGAGTCTCAGACGTGAAAAAATCTCAGGATCGGCAAAAATAACCCGCGTAACATTGCACATGTGGAGAAAAAACTCCCCTCTCTACTTTGAACAAAGAGCCCCAAAAAATCTCCCAAAACTACACTTAAAGTAGACTTCTGAATACTTCGCATTGTGAAATAAATTATTTATGAGCAAAGTCGCTTTCGAATCCTTTATTATTGTACACTCCCAAATAAACAGAGTTAAAAACTTTTGTAAGCAAAACACCTCCTGCTGGTTGAGAAATAGTCCCCCTATTAATAGGGCCCTCGCCCCCTCCCTACGACACAGACAACTAATTTACTGTAGACGACCCCGCGGTGATTACGGTCTTTCTGAAAAAATCCACTGTAGTACAATTATCATATGTATGTGTCTGTGTAAACACGCATAATTTTGCATAGAACCTTTGACTGATCATGCCAAAATAACGACACAGTATTTACGTGTATGTATGGTAGATTTTTCCCAAACAATGAATTTTCTCAGCTAGCCATCGGATCTGATTTGGCAAATTTGTTTTACTCATGTCGATTGTCTATCGAAGGATATTCGATAAGACCAGGTCCTCCTTGATGTCAAAAACTTACCACAAATTAAAACTGAATGTAGTATTCCAAAGAAACTAAACGACATATGAAACATCTTGTGCATGTCAAAATACGGACGAGTCAGACTTGATCCGTCACAAGTCGATTGGAGAAAATGTCATTATTATTACCGATATTTATGAAGTTTGTCCTTTCTGGGGCCAAGTTAATTTTTTCCCCGATCGCTGCAGTTTGAAAATCCCGACTATGCAACTCAATGACATATGGTGCATTGTACTTTTTGGACAACATTTAAAATACTTCAAATTCACAAATTATGCGGGTTAAAAAAAAAGAATTTCGAATTATCCATGTTCGCGCTAACCAGGTTGACCTGTACACGTCAGATCAAGAAAAGTATTTTTATGGCCTTGTATTGGATCTGGGACCTATTGATGCTAGTAAATTAAATTGTAATACATTTTACATATGTTGCGTAAACTTTTTTCCGTTCTTTTCTTCTTTTTTTTTCATCTCTGAAATAAGTCGATTTACATTTATCTTTGACACTTTTTACCCGGTGCAGTGACCCGTCAAGCATGTAACACCTATATGAACATGTTGCCGAGGCCATACGGGGGCCAGTAACACCCCACTTGGCAATACAGTAGCAATACTATCACATGGGCTTTTCCAAAATTAGAATATGTACAACGATTCTGTAAACCAGAATGATCCGCAATCAAAGAGATCCTTTCACAGCCCTCGAAATTCATTTCATTTCATTTTGCGACAGTAGAATTTCATGCTGTGTCTTTCATGACAATAAAATAGGTCCAGATGGACCTGCGCTCATTTGGCATTATGGAAAGACTAAGACAATATTGATTACAATATCACATGGATACAAGTAAAGTGTCTAAGATCAAATTCCAAATATATGATCTATGAAACATCAAAAATATGCCTGCCAAACTACGAAATATAGGTGGTATCAAAATAATTCTTGTTGAAAATAAAGAGGGTATGTCAGTGCATAAGGCTAACAAATATGAAGTCTGTATCATTAACTGCATGTCCAGGATTAAGGTTCAAAGAAAAAAATATGGCTGCCAAATTGAGAATAATGGTCACAGCAACACAATTTTTGCTAGGTTTTGAGCTGCACATGTGTGTAAGATATGAAGTCTCTGTTGTTAATAGTGTGCTCAGGGCAGCTGTGCACAGACGACAACGACAATGCCGGACAATGATGCCGACGACAATGCCGGACGACGGACAATTTATGATTCTATAGGCTCTTTTGGCAATTATGCCAAATGAGCCAAAAAGTACATATTGTTCTAATATTGAAGAGCCATGAACACACACTTCATTTTCATTTTTGAATTCAAGATTTTAACATTTGATCTTGTTTAGCATTTGGATACCGAGATTCTTTTGCTGATGCCACTGCCCATGACTATTTAGCATTGATTTGTACAGATAGAGGGCATTTCGACTCTCTGTATTGACGAGATGGATCAGTTGTTTTTGGGCAGCCATTATCGTTTTCTGCATCTGCAAACTCGTGTTTAGACGTACATACATACGTGTGAGAATGCAGAATTTAGACTCTGATATGTAAAAGTTTTTTAGTTTTCATTTCCTTCTGGCTAAAAGTTCAGGTAAACAACATAATAAAGTTATAATGTATCTAATCCACAATGTGACTAATATTTAGCCTAAACGAATCTCCGCGACACGATGTAACCTTGCCAAGCTTGGTTAATGTATTTCAGATATTTAATGTGCAATCAAAACTTCCCAAACTTTTGACTTCCAACTAAAGAAATCTGTAGGATACAATCTATTCCAATTTTTTTAAACCTTTTTAAGAACTCCGAACTTTTTAAACTTACATCGCTGGAGCAGCCCATAATAAGTTCCATACACAGACACACAAAAAGAAACTTTTGGTGCCTCAAAGAGATACATTATCAGATAATGGAACTAGGCTAGACTATATCCTACAAAGCAAAAAGCACTTCTCTACACAGATTATATTCGTTTTGATATAAACATTTCACGTCATTTGTGTATCTTTTAACTTTTATTTGCTTAATCTGTTCAAAGCCCATGACCTCATTTTAATCAAGTCAAATTGTCGAATCCAGAAAAGATAAAGCCATACTTTCTATTTGTTATGTTATGCTCATTACTTTACCTACAACTGTAGGTTTAAGTTTTAAAGGAAACATTAATTTCAATTGCCATTAATGTAGTTTATTTAACTAGCACTTAAAAGCAGCCAAAGTGAAATTCGAAGTTCTGGTCATCAGTTGGGTTCGTGACCATCGATGGTAACTGGACGATTAGCAACCAAAAGAAATGGGAAAGTATCCTAATTATTGAAAAAATTAGAACACATGTACAACGAAAGGCACGAGCATCCTTGCCCTAGGAGACATGTGACCTCAGTTTGGGCCCAGCAAATATAAATTTATTTAAGTTACCAATATTTGTAATCATTTGGTATAAACCAGAACCAGCACGTGCGGCAATCAAAGCCCAATTCCTTCGTCTTCTTGTAGTAATCGAGTTAAACCAGTTCAGTTTTATTTATTTCTGGACGTGCAACATGTTGTAAACAGCGCTGAAACTCTATAGTTCGGTGGAAATCCAATTCAGTTTTGTGCTATGACTGGGGACGTTTGATATACATACACAGCTGTGCATGTTATGTACACGTACAGGTACCAGAGAGGACGTAGTCATTATTTACCTGTGGAATGTCCCGCCACTTACATAATCAAGAGATATTGCATGTGTGTATCACAAAGCTATTGCACTTAAAGCAAGTTTGAATGCGATGTGAAAGTCGAATCATGTACGATCGAATTAGTCTTGCATGTTACCCACCGTATGAATGTTGGTACATCAATGTAGGAATAACTTATCTTTTCCTGGTAGATAGTTTGACCTAAGATTTTAAGTACCAGCATTTGATCTGCAATGCCTCAAGAATGTTCACGTTTTCGGAATCCAAATCTTCAGATTTAACGACAGTGTCATTTCACACAAAATGTGACTGATATGTATCTGCATATTTGGAGGTTTCAGTGCCACAGATTTTAAATGTATTTGATGACCAAGGGTCAAGAAATCTAGGTACACAAGAAGTGCTATTAACGATTGACAGCGATGAACATTTTCATGCAACGAAGTTATCCGTATAAAAACTGATCCATCAGTTATACACGAATAAAACTGCACGAACAAAAACCTTGACACGAGTGTTTTGTTTGCTGGTGTGACTAATCAGAATGCTACTGGACTGTTCGACTTGAGCACAATGCTGGAACTGGACTAACGTTTCTACTATACATCGGACTTCATTTACAAGATACTTTGACCCTCTAATGTGACATTTCCCCTACATGTGAAGCGTAATCACTTATATAGACCATTTTCTTTAGATTTAAGTACGTAAATTGAATGTAAACAGTTGCAGGGGTGAACAAAAAACAGGGTGAAATCTCCTCTCTTCAAACTTATGAAAACAATGACAGATTTGAGATCTATTTTGTTGACACTGCACTTGAAAGTATAATCAAAATATAAACAATATATTTATACTTCAATGTGCTAACTTACCTGTCGAAGAAGACTGGATGACAATCAATAATATTGTGAAAACACAATACACAAATACATCTTGGGCCGTCCGGTCGGCCATTTTCTTCTGGACTCTGACGTCACGGATCACGTGGTACACTTTTGCCTGGTAACCAATTCTTTCTGCAGTGCTAGTTTTGCTTGTTTTAGATATTCGAGTTGCTTCGAAACTAGACGATAAAATGATAAAGTAAATAAATTTATGCGCCACCACAGAATTTTGATATCGCCAACGTATATTATGTGTAACTCCAGTAATATTCATGATATCAGTTATTTAACGCTATTGAATGACTATAACAGGATGACTTTTGGCATATTGTAAAACTTTGATTTTTGACGGTTCAGACCAAGGCTAAAATCAACGTCCAATGTTTCAATTCACAATATGCCATGGACTAGGATCCTGGGTGAAAAGGACTATTATAACAAATTGCAAGGCCTCTAGATAGTGCAGACCCTTCATATGTTCTGCAGTGACGGATCCGGGGGGGGAACATGGGACCCTCCGCCCAGCCCCCAGTTTTGGACCCAACTTTGGGGCAACAGCACCTCAAGATACTAAAATTAGACCATAATTTGTATAAACTTTATGTCCCAGTTCACTTGCCATAACATTTAGGAACATGTTTTACAATTTTTTTCTAGACTCACTGCACTTGGCAACATTTTCATTAGAACGTCTCAACTATTTCTCTAGCCTCACTTTGCACAGCACATCCTATGCATGTGCTGTGTTCTTATAAGTCTTTTTATTAATTATTTCCACAGACACATCATTACATCTGTCATATATCCCCCTCTAAACTTTTTAATATTTCCATTTGTGTTGACCATGAGCCCACATGTGGATTCATGTCAGCGTAGTTTATGAATCAATTCTCAGTATTGCCATGTTTTTATTCCAAATAGTATATATCTCGTTGTGAATTTGTCATAGAGTTTGATAATAAAGAATTTACGTATGATTGATGGTATAGTAGTATTCCATATATCCCAGTTTGTCACTAGATCTCTAGTATTGCGCTTTGTGTTAACACAGCTTTAGAAAACACCAGGTTATCCACAGAAGATTTAGGTTTATTGATATTTGCAGCAATATAGTTTCCAGTTAACACAGAGAGTAACAATTCAATCAGAATCAGCAGTGAATCTGGATCCACCTCTATCACCCTCAGGTAGCACTGGGGTCTTGCTTGCCCTCAGCATCAGGTTCTGCCTGCCCCACATCTGGACTGCACCACAGTCACCTGATTGCAAGATCCAGTCTCAACATCTTGAGACCTTACTCACTTTTCCTTCTTGGGTAATCCAACAGGATTTATCCAGAATAGGTGTGATCAGTAGCACAGACACAAAGCAACTGAGTTAATTTGGTGGGTGGATCAGTGGGCATATTGCATTACCCAATGCTGTAAACTGAGATTCAGATTCATTAACATCATTGTTATGGTCATTTACATAGAATGATCACTACATGAGTTGTATATGAATTAGAGATTATGATGCCTCATTACTTAAAAGGCTAACAACGAAGTCAATTACAATTACCGGTTTCATTATAACAAATGTGTACTAGGGTGTAGCAAGTTCGGTTACCCCAAAAAAGAGAAATAAGACATTATAATAACAAAATTGCATTGCCAACTTGACAGGGACAAATTAAATGTAAATGCAAGATGTGACACTATTTTTCATAAATTTTTTTCACTCCAAACATCTTTTGTTCATAAAGGATATAAATAAAATAAATTTTAACACTTTACGTGTTAATTTTATATTATGTACCATTATTTTCCTTTCACATATTTTTATACAGATGAACAGAATGTATTTTTTATAAAGGTAACCAGGCAAACAAATGCAGCAATATTTAATTTTGCCAACAATTTTTGTTCTGCGAACCTATTACGGAACAAGACTTCTGTAGTGAGTTATTTCCAGCATCCACTAAATTACTGACGCGTGACCAACTGGCATTGATCAGTCTCTCTATCGATTAGCGATTAGTCGCCAACGAGTTTAAAGTGTTGCAGTGTTGTAACCGCAATCTATCGAGACTTCAGACAGTAACAAAAGAATATGTATGACTTTCTCCGAAAATGCTATTACAGCATTAATGACCGCCCGCGTATGCGGGAAGGTAATGTATTCAGTCGTGTCTGTGTGTCTGTCTGTGTGTCTGTCTGTCTGGGCTATAAATTTTGAACTGCTAAACCTAGAAACTTCATTTTTGGTATGGTGGTACATCTTTATAATATCTAGGTCAAGTTTGAGTATCAAGGTCATTGGGTCAAGTTCACAGCAATAAAAAGTGTAAAAATGTTTAGTGTTGTCTACTAATATGACATGCTATGATGTTTGAGACAAGTAAATGGGGTCAAGGTCACAATATAGGTCAAGGTTATTTGAAGGTCAAATTTCTACATTTTTGTAATTTTTCACATTTTAATAACTATTTGCATTTTAGTTCCTATTTGTGTTTCAATGACTATTTGCAAAGCGGGCGGTTTGGCCTTTGATTGGAAGGCATTCCTGTTTGGAAATGTTTGGGAACAAAATAATTCACACATTGATATTGATGCGAACAATAACACAGCGTGAGAACCTTTTATTCCAATGTTCATAGAATTTTTCTGCTCTGCATGTTTTCTCCTTTCGAGTAAATAACGGCAAACTACTTCAAATCTCCGAAATGTAAAATTACTGTCTTGTTTGGAAATATACTAAATGTATACACAAAAAATTGCGAAATTTGCTGCGAACAGCAATCTCCAATGCTCCTGAAATTGCGAGAGTTATTCTGCGAGAATTCAAGTTGTATTTACTACAATAGTTGGGTTCAGTTCTGAGCCTTTTTGTAGCTGACTTTTAAAGTAGGTTTAAAAGTACCACAAACACAATCTAAAATAAACACAAACAAAACTAGAAATAAAAAATACACAAAATTAAACATCTTTAGGGCTATAAATGCACGGCTTGTAATATTTTGAAGATGCTTTTTAATTGGGAAACTTTTGTAACACCCTATGTTGTTTCCCATAAATGAGATAAATTATTCATTTTAAACCAATTCAGGAAATAAGTCACACACGACTCTAAGGTCCTTATTGAAGGTATTATTCAGAAGGTATGACATACCTTCATGCCGTCACCTGCCTACCTGCAGCCATCCCCTGCAGTGGTTGCTAACCACCTATTGTCCTTGGGTAGCAACAGCATCCTATGTTGTATCCATCATCTCTCTGCGGAAGATCAAAACAATCTATCGTGACAGTTTTGTGATCGGACTCAAAACCCCAGTAGGTGAACTAATGGACAGGAAATAAAGTAACACAATGGTAAGTTGTTCTTTCTATAAATATTAAATTTTTTCTTAGAATTTCAAAGGACATTTTCTGTTACTAAAAAGAATATGAACACAATTGCCTTAGATTCGTTTGACCTGTAAAAGCAAAACGTGTGTGCAATAAAGGAACTGGAGTATTGATGTAAGTCAGATTAACTGATTATCCAGTGTAAACATTACACGCTGCGTAAAGTGCATATTTTAACATAGGAAAATGGACTACGGTATATTGCAATAAATAGAGAACAAATGTTTTTAACAGTTCATCAATTTAAAAATGTTTAAAGAATTTCACGCTGTGTTGTCGATGTGAACTAAAACACAGTAAAATACTGTTATTCCAAAGCTGAAGTTTATTGTTTGAATTTTCTTATAAGTTAAATAATAAAATACACGTCCATGTCAGTTAAAAAAACTGGGCAGCAATCACAATTTTAAGATTTTTCCTGTAGATAAAGGGGGTTACATTTGAAGATAAATTATCTTAGAAGTAAAAGAATGAGAATTTCTTTTGCTTTCAGTCAAGAGGAACACAAATCAAGGATGCAATTGCTCAGTGGGTAAGTGCTTTTGAATTAGATACCAACATCTGAAATGTTAATTTAAAATTAATTGGTAAAATACAATTTGTGAAATAAAGATTAAAAAATCAGTCTCCTTAATTGATTTCAAAACAATAGGAGTATTTGGTGCGTATTTTTCCATAGCAGATCCTGAAATTTCTGTAAACTTGGGTGAAATTTGATTCAAAACTAATATCAGATACATGTATACATCTCTTTTTCAAAACTTTGTATTTGATGCAATTCAGGAGCAGAGAGAAGGATGTAAAGTTGATGAGGCGGAAGACGTGAAGCTCTACGCCATGTTCATCGAGAAGATGGACACTTCAATGTCATTGCTTTCTCACGTTTCGTAAGTACATGTGTGCGTGCGTGCGTGCGTGCGCGCGCGCGTGTATGTGTGTGTGTGTGTGTGTGTGTGTGTGTGTGTGTGGTAGTGCGTACATTCAAACGTGTTTTGTAACGTATTTTAATGTAGATGAATGTAATGCCGTCACCTATTATTTAACATAACATTCTGGGATCATGTTCAAATGCATTTCTCGTGAAAGTTTAACGGGATAATATAAATCAAATTGATTTAGTGGATTACATAAACCGCACAAGGCGCCCAAGACGAAATTATTGTGGAAATTGTTTATGATTTGTATTCTGCGTAGGATCCAGAATGATTGATTCATTGACGTGTCGCAATAATAAACAATTCCAATGCAGATGTAACGTTCATTGGGGATTTGAATGACATTTATTCAATGATGTAAATCGATTTACCCAAGGTCACAATGTACAGGAATTTTAATTCACTCATCATTGAATTTCAATTGCGCAATGGGGTACATATTAAATATTAAATCAAGTAAGAAAGTATTTCAATTAAAATGAATAATTTCAGGAAATTGTCGCTTTCCACAAATTGCATAGAGAAGATTGCAAACTTGAATGGATTCAGTGAGTCTTTTTTTGGTAGTTCATTATTACAAAAATAGAAGGAAAACAACAGTAAAGTTTTCTATGATTAAAAGGTACCCACTTAGAAATTTGAGTTACATACCTTTGATTTATTTAGGACATTTTCTACATTGATTTCAATGAATAAGAAGCTGTTTGATACATTTAGTGTGAATTGTGAGCTTTTGTTATGTTGTGAATAATAACATGTTTTGTTTCCAGAAAACTTGAGAATACTTTCTCTGGGACGAAACAACATCAAGAACTTCATCGGACTGGTCAGTTATCATAATTTTCTTACCTTGACTCGTTTTATTTGAGTCAGCGAAATTTAAAGAATATGAATTGGAGAAAATATCAGACTAAACAGTGTTAATCCCTAATGAGCATGTTTTATATTTCTGTATTGGTACATCCATCAGAAACTTTCGTTTTCGTTGTTAGGAGGTGGTTGCAGATACTCTTGAACAACTGTGGATTTCTTACAACAAAATAGAAAGATTAACTGGCATCAGATACATGAAGGCCTTAAAGGTAAATAAAGTTATTTTCACGGGAATGGCAACCTAGAAATGCTCGATATTCGAAAGGAAAACTTAATATATCGATAAAAGTTTTTAGAATTCATAACGTCGAATAACACATAACAGATAACACATTATACTTTATTTTCCCTAACAGGTTTTATACATTTCTAATAACAATATTGCTGACTGGGATGAAATGAGAAAATTGGTAAATATACAAATATTATTTCACTTATTTTCAATCCTAACTGGTCTGTTTTGCCTTCGCCCAACGTAAAGAAAACTAATAAATGGCCGAATGGTTACCGCGTGGGACTTTGAATACACATGTTGTGGGTTTGAGTCCCAGTGGAGCTGCTTAGTGACAAAATAATTTCCTTGAGCAAGAAATTAACTCCACATTGCTCAGAGTGGTCTGTGACTCACTAAAAAA
>JBCAUI010302410.1:0-15521 GCA_038406195.1 Haplosyllis anthogorgicola
AAAATAATGAGAAATGCCATTTAGACAAGGTTTTAGGTACATTAAATTGATTGAATGTATTTAATAATGTGAACAATATATGTACTATCAGTTAAAGTATCACATGCATGTACACACAGGTAGGAACTGAAGTAATAACTGAAATCTTTTAATACTTGGAATATCCCCTTTTTAGAGGAATATCATCAAAACAAACGAATAACCCAAAAATTTCGGGACTTCCCTTACTGACCACACGACTCGTGCAAACATTATTTTAGATGTCTGATACTGAAGGCGATGATCATAGTGTTGTTATCGAGGATGAATCAGAAGTTCAAGTAATGTATTTCATACAACATATATTATTTCGTTTCAACAACATTACAGCACAAGTATTGTAAATTTTAGTGAGTTTAGTAGTTTCACGTGGAATACCTTCCTGGTCAATTACAGTCTGTAACAACGTTATTTTGCTAAATAGCTATTCCAATAAATTTTATATTTACGTTAAGAATTTCTGTGATTCAGATAACGGGACAAAGTGAAGCAGACGAATCTACAGATGATGCACCAAGAGCAAGCACCAGCAGGGTAAGAAAAACCATGGTTATGTGTGATAAAAATGACGTCGAAACTTATCTCTTACATCTTATATATGCCTTACTTACGTGTGTGTATAATTTCAGGGTAAAAGGAAAGTTCAAAGTTTCAGTAATGTATTTTATTTGTAACAGTTTCCAGCGCTTGATCGCCTAGATGAACAAATCAGACAAAGACATGCTGAGGAGGAGGAACGGGTAAGTCTTATGACTTCTTTTATTGTGGTAGCCACTTGTATGAAATTGCGTGCTTAATTTACAGTATATTAACTGGGACATGGCCGATTCAATTGGTTGTGTACCACGTGTCAAACGTATTATTGACTGAAAAAAAAAAGTATGTTAGAGGCGGGTATCTCATCAGCAAAGTTTAGTTCAGTCTCTATATTCAGTCCAATGATTAGTAGACAAAATTTTAAGCTGACAACACAATTTCAAAAGCACAAAAACTAAAAGTTGTTGGCATTTCAGTTGCTTGGAATAAGCATCAACCTTTCCTCCTAAAAATTAATTGATATTCAGTTAATCTTTATATCTAGGTATCTGTGCCCTATTTCAGAGACAGAGACGTCAGATGCAGCGCCAGACACACAAGGTGCATGGACAGATCCTGGCGGAAGGGTTGGACAACGAAGGCCTCAAGGAAGCCAAGGCCATTATCAATAACTTCGTGAAGACAAAGGGTCAGTAACAGTTAGAGTTATTAACCAGTGCTTACCATTTTAAGGATTGAGTCAATGAAAATGCAATTAAACCTGTTCAAGATTTGTCTACAAATGAAGACCAGGAGTAGTTGTACTGGCGGGTCTAAACTTTTCGGTTTGGAATAAATACGTGAGTGGAAAGAGCAACTAATTTCACACCACGTATTTCATAAGAGAATCTTTTGTCCAGTCTATAAATAAAATAAACCCAATTCCATGCTGGGAAAAGTATAACATATTTCCTACAGTCGGATCTGTCTTGAGCGGCACCCCAATGTCTTGCACGTAGAATGTCGTTCAAGGTAGGTATGCAGCCCAAGACGGGTAAAATAAACATGGATATTAAAAGTTTCGAGTAAAATGAAAGTTTCATAAAAGACAGGATATCACCCAAGACAGGTTCTACTGTACTTTTTTTTCACACATCGGATATATTTCAGGTTCCAGTATAGTGAAGGGATGGGTGAACCCAGGCACAACGGTACTGAAGAGTCGTAACCTACCGGGAGATCTGACCCGGCGAATCCGTGAGCCCACATCAGCAGATCCTAATGCTCTTGTTGGAGGTAAATGTTTTAAATATGTTTTTGTTGAACCCGGTGTGATGCTCCTGTTTGGGGGCTTCAGTGTTCAAAAAGTCAGTCTTGGTCAAGGACATTGCATTCGTTTATGATTTATCAGGGGGAAAAAAATTTCTCCAGTTCAAGGAAAAGTCGCGAAATTTTGAACTGATTGAAGAGTGGCAACCCTGTTAATAAGTTAGTTGACTTTTTGACATTATGACAAATAACTGTAGCTGCACATACTACCACATACATTGATTACAGTGAAAGATATGAACAAATCCTTTGACACAGTCATGATCGCAGCAATGGTTAAACTATTTAAATCTGCATGCGTTTTGATGTTTTAATATTACCATGGTATTCTTACGAACTTTCACCTGCTTTGTGCGGATACAATAAACTTCCTCAACTTCAGGCCCTAAAATCACGAAGTGCGGCATCGTGAACTGTGAGATGAGGTTCGACTCGTCGGAGGCGTACTGGGAACACGTCTCGCGGTTTGAACACTCGCCGTGCAATCCGTGTCGGTATCTTAGGAACGGAACGTTTAACGGAAAACACACGACCCACATCTGCGCGGCTTGTTGTACGGTAAGAATAAGCAGCTGTAAACCAGTCAGCGTTACACAAATCAGTAAGGGCATAAATCCAAAAGACCAATATGAAACTTTTTTTCTAAGTTAGTGATATTCCTATGTTGGACCTTGAAGAATTTATTGAGTCATCTACAGTAGGACTTGCCTTGTGTGGCATCCTATTTAGTGATGTAAAAGATAGGAATGCCGTTCAAGACAGTGAAATAAAGATGAATATTAAGGATTCATGTTCAGGTAGAACTGCCATAAAGAGCAAAATGCTGCCTAAGACAGGTGCCGCTCAAGACAGTTTCTACTGTATAACTGAGTGCACGATCAATTTGATATGTGAAGCGATAATGTCCCCAGCGAGCCAAGAACTGCTTAATTTAAAAGAATAAAGAACCAATCAAAGAAAGAGAAAAATTGAGGAAGCTTGAATCGAAGTAACAGGGATTGAGTGTATGTGAACCATTACTACTGCACCTCTGGGAGGGTGCACCAACGAATAGAGTATCTCAGATAAGTTACTGGCATAAAAAAACTGATCACTGATGAGAAATAAAGCATGAAACGCCAAACAGTTTCATTGTCAAAGATGGTAATCTTTCCAACTTTTTACTGATCATGACGCAATGGTTTGTTGTAGACGTACATGAACCACCACTATTGCCTGGAGCACATGCGCATCACTGGGCACCGCAACATGATGGAGCCGATGCACGTCACATGTTACGCGTGTCCGCAGTGTCTCATGTTCTTCTCCACTAAAGACGACACTCTGGATCACATGCACAAAGAGTCACACAAATCATACCTTTATGCTTTTGCTGGTGAGTACTATCATAAGTGCATTATTGTTCTACTTAACATTTTGGATGCTGTCTTATTGGCTGTTACAGTTACAGAGTCGCTCGTACTAGCAGCTCGTTCTCATAACAAAAACTCGTGTGGGGTCAAGGTGTTTACCCACTATGTGGTAGGAGCATTTACAAAGGGCATCACTTGGTTAAAAAAACCAAGTAAATCAATGCTACACTATGTGTAAACAGTTGAACTGGACAAGTTTTTATGGTTAGGAAAATGCTCCGTTGTTGGCTGTAAGTGCTTCAAGCTTACAATTTGCAAAGTCATGTACATAGTTATTGACTAATTTGGCATAATTGTCAAAGAACTTGTAGAATCATGAATTGTCCGTCGTCCGGCGTTGTCGTCATCCTGTGTTGTCGTCGTCCGGCATTGTTGTCATCTGTGCACAGCTGCCCTTAGCACACTATTGATCGTAACGACTTAATATCTTCCACACATATGCACCTATATCGTATCTCAAAGCCTAGCAAAAATTATGTTGCTGTGACCATTATTCTCAATTTGGCAGCCATTTTTTTTCTTTGAACCTTAATCCTGGTCATGCAGTTAATGATACAGACTTCATATTTGGTGGCCTTATGTACTGACATACCCTTTTTATTTTCTGTATAAATGATACTGATACCACCAAAATTTCTAGTTTGGCAGACATATTTGTGATTTTTCATAGATTATATATTTGGGAATGATCTTAGACACTTTATTTGTATCCATGTGATATTGTAACCAATATTGTGATAGTCTTTCGATAATGCCAAATGAGCTCAGGTCCATCTGGACCTATTTTTAAGAAATAGTGTATCTTACTCATTTCTAGAGCTTTGATTTTATTCGGTTGGTTTTGCCAAAACCGGTTATGAAAATGAAGAATTCAAATATTTGAATTTGTTTTTTATGAAACTAGTCAAACATTTTTACCTGAAAAAGCAAAATTTAGGGAATATATTGAAAAGTTTTAAAGATTAAAAATTAAGTTTGCTGTGCCATTCTGTTCTGCATGAGCTTTTGCCTCTTTTGTTATAGCAATTTTGTAGATACGTTGAGCATGCATTACAGAGAAATTCATGTGGCAGTGAATTTTTGTCAGATAAAGACAGTACTTCTGCGATTTTTAGGAGATTATAAGAAACCAAATATATCCGGTTATTATTTGAGTTAGAAAACCGATAACCGGTTATGATTTACATCCGGCACAAGCTCTACTCATTTCGTAACCTGTTACATTTTTTATATTCGCTGATTAATCCAAGTCATATGAAGTTTGCAAACTTGGGGTCACCCTTTCCACATTACGACAAATGATTTCATGGCTAGTATGTCATCAAGCTATCGTGCATTCATTGTTGTTTTATCTTAAATTACATTTTAGTGTTGAATCTGGAATGACACCGAGAAGAGACATAGAGAAGGCATTAACCGGTGCAGAGAATGCTCCACGCCCTGGTGAAAAGGGTTACGTGTACAGAGCACGAGTACCTCAACCTTCAAACAAAGATTATGTCGTCAGACCAAAGTGGAATATAGGAGAGGGTAAACCACAGAAGGTAAGTTATTGTATGCATCAAATTTAAAGTTTAAGGCAAATGATCTTTTAAAGTTTTAATACGTTGGTTACATATTACTTCGACTGAAATGTCACAAAGTGTTTAGATAAGTTTATAAGTGCTCAATAAGACTCAACAACCATTTTTACCCGTGATTTAAGAGTTCACAATTATGTTTTCAGGCGGGTAGAAAGCAGATGACCCGTTATGACAAACAAGTGCGAAGGCTGCAAGAAAAGAAACGGAACGCCAAAACACAAAGAGCGGTTACCATCAGTATTGAAGGCAGAAATATGTCACTATAGTCTTCTTATGCCAGAGATTTGTATGTGTACAGTTGTGATACGATGTGTGTGGATAGAATTGGTCGAGGATGTGTTTTGCTGACATTGCTCACAAACTGTACTTGAACTGCATTAAACTTGGGACGCTGCAGGATTTTTCTCCCACCAACTGAACCTGACAGTTCATCTGAAGGAAAATTAAGAAAACAGTAAAGGTCCGTGAATCTTGCTGTTTTGTAGAATGCAGAAAAAAGTACACCAATCCGGATTATTATGCATAGCTTTTTTACAGCAATTCTTTATTGAATGTGCAAGATAAGTAGGAATGATAAACTGTAAACCAAGAGGAAAGTACTTACCATGGGATTGCACAGTAAAAATTTAACAGTTTTTGACAAAAATGTCACGTGTCAAGAAGGTATTTGGAAGTAATAGAAATATTGAGTTGAATTAATATACAATTTGTTCTGTGACATCATGAATGCTAAGATTGTGTTCGGATTAATAGTCTTTATTAATCATTATTTATTCGCTGTGTTTATTTTATACTGAGGTGTCTTCACGTAGTAAATGTTCGTGCGGATGTCAAAAACAATGTAAATATGTACAGGAGGAGGGCCTTGAAAATAAAAGACTACTTTTTGCTGTAGGGTCAACGTCGTGTACATTTTGAACGACTTTCTGCAAGACATAGTGCACAGATCGAAAGCTACAGATAAAAAGTATAGTACCATGTAGATACGTGGAATAAATACCCAGTGTACGTCATATGGCACTGAGATCCGTTTTGAGCGACACTTGGCTTTCTCCCCTTCTAAGCTACCTAAAAGGGAGGGGTCTGTGAAGTTGGGTCTAAACCATTTTGTTTTTCGGGAAGAAGATGTCTTAAAGGGCTACCACTGCATCTACTGTACAATTTTAACTGATTTGCACGCTCGTGCTTAAGACAATCCTCGATCAAATGTGAAAGTAAATTACATACACTATGTGTACAAGACAAGAAACATTGAGACCAAACTTGTTGAAAGCGTAGTGTTCCAAAGAATTTGAAAAATTTGTTTGAATAATGGCAAACAATTTGCAGCTGTGATTCGGATGACATAGTGTATTATTTGTCGGTGAAATATTTCACTGTAGGGCAACCATTCCAGTCTGTAACGAGTGTAATACGTTGTGGAAGAAATTGACTCATGAAGCGATGTAACATTGCATTTTGTATTCTCGATGTGTGTGTGTATCGTGTAACAATGTAACATCAAAGATCTTGGATGGTTTTAGGGTCAAACTATCCATGATCAATAATAACATGTAAATTCTTTTGTATATTTTGTACATAATCATAAAATCATTAAAAATAAATGTAAGCAAGTTGAAAACTGTATTATAGTCTACTTTACCGAAACCAATACAGATGCGGAATAAGTAAATGAATAAAACGGACATTTAAATAGAAACCATATTTTCAATATAACCTTCGGTTTACACACACCAAATCAAAGATTCTTGTCTGTCGAAAGGGGTGTCCTCAGATTCGAAGTTCTGTGGTATACCGATCGTTTTAAATGTACATGTAGTATATTGTGTAGTCGCTTTGTAATTAGAAGTTGAAAGTTCATAAAATGTTTAAAAAGTGTCCTTAAAATGTAAAACGTGCCCTTACATGTAATGTAGTGTTACCTGTTGAACTTCCTTTAAAGTCTAATTTTTGCTGTGATCATTCTGATCGGGAGGCGTGTGGATTGTGACATTTGTGCTGTGAGCATTGAAGTCTCTTGTACAGCTAGTAGTCGTTTACCAATGACTTCCTTCCGAAGTCAAGTTAGCACGCAATTGGAGGTGTAATGTGGTATTACATATGTCGAGCTAAAACCTTTACTAGATTCCCTCCGTCAAGGTCCAAGCACTTTATTTGTAAACAACAATGTTTACAATGATACCGATACTGATTTCTTAGAATAGATCCATTAAGTGATTGAACATGCTGTATCTTTTTGTCTCAATTTGGCACGTGTCTTTAATAGTCTCACGGATCAACGATACAGGTGACGGTTCTCTAGTTTTTCAATGTTAAAGATTTATATTTGTTTTCGAGTTTCATTTTCAACCCTTTAACAGTCTGACATTTTGCTTCTTTCATTGTGGGGACAAACACCACTTTATATATGTCATGTATATGTGTGTTCATTCATGCCTTTTATGGTGTTGAACCGCGGGATAACACTAAAGGCAAATTATTCATAGTTGAACGATTATGAAAACTTTTGAGGCATTACTGGGCAATTCTTAAGTCCCACATGTTCCCTGGTGCATGATGCGTATACAGAGGACTTATCGGGTTAAGACATCGATAGCACTAAGCGAGCTTTTTGATAATGATTGTACTGAGCACTTGATGGCTATTAAGCATCTCAACTGCTCCATACTTGAATATGGAAATTAGTGAATTTAGCTCTTGATTCAGTTGCAGGTATGTCGTAATTTGAAACGAGCTCTTTTGAAAGATTGACCTTTATAAATATACAGCGTGAATGTTATTCGATCATTTGAATTCCTATTTAGTACGTGGTTTATTGGAAATAATAAACCCAAATAACTCGCAATGTTTAACGGAAAATTCATCGAGAATATTGTGGCTATTTAGGTAATGTATTAATTTTTTGAAGGTAGTTAACTGAACGTAGTAACTCAACCGATTCATGGTTTTTTAAGGTGTTGATCAAATGTAGGTACGAAAACACACAAATCAGCTGATAGGATCGTGAACCTTGTGCGACAATTTTAGTGTCCCAGTGACTTTAAATTTTTATGAAAAAGGTAAAAGACATGTTTTCTTTGGAGAATGCACTTGAAAAATTGTCTTTTGACATTTGATCATTTTGACAACACAATTTCGAAAATAATTTTATTTGTGGAAGTAATCGAATTAAATGATTGATTGCCTGGTCCGCGATTAACATTTTTTGCTGTATGTACGTACATAGAGCTAGTTCGATCCGTCGGATATCCTTTGGATCAAGTGGTGAATTAATCTGGATCATGGATTTTAAAAACTATCACCGAATCATCTGCATCAACTAATTTTGTTACACCGTAACACGTTTGAATTCAGTGAATAATTTGTCATACTGGATTTCCCCAAAATAAGCCATGGGCTACTATTTGCGAATTGGGTATATTTTCACAAAAATGTTAGGACTCCACATAAGCTTCTATGTGGTGAGATGGACTTCTTTTAAGCAATTGTCTGTCATTTAATACAAACCATTGTCTCATAGTACTTCCAAAGTTTCAAATAAATATGCTGAACAGCAAAATATATATGCCATATGCTATAAATTGTTATAATTCACAATTTTAAAATTCACAATTTGTAAACAGACAAAAGAAACAAAGGATAATGTGTGTTAATAAACATATTTCTATATCAAGATAAAGTCCATGGGCTTCTATTTGGGTAAAATCTGGTAAATATATATTTTGTCTTCATAAATATTTTTGTGTGCAAATACAGCATGTACAGTGTATGAAAACTCTCCGCCACTTAGTCTGAAAATGTTGGAATTTGTTGCAAATACCCAAGGTTATGGTGTACAATTTATTTATTTTTGAAAAATACTTTAAAACTATATGTAATTCAGGTAACAAATGTAGTTAGTACGGGCATCACCAATAAATACTTCCAAATGGAAGTATCATACCTCCAATAGCATTTTCCAATTCTGAGAAATTTCGTCCTGATTTTTTGTTCACCAAAATTGACATATGTTACAGATATTTTTCTCTCAGGTTATCAATATTTTTCATCAAGTACAATCTGTAAACTGTCAAACTCTGATATTCAGTAAGGAATTTACAAAAAAAATGTTTAGATTTGCAAAAACATAAATGGTGTAATATACATTTTTTACAGTTTGTCTAATGAAACTGAAGAATTGTACAGATTTGCCAGGCTTCATCCAGAGGGAAATATCAACATGTTTCTTTTACAGATTCTACTCAATGAGAACTATTGAGAACCTGAGAGAAAAGTACCTGTAGCACATGTCAATTGTGGTGTACAAAAATCAGGACGAAATTTCTTGGAATTGAAAAATGGTATCGAAGGTATGATACTTCCATTCGGAAGTGTTTATTGGTGATACCCATACTAACTACATGTGTTTAATGAATTAAAGTATTTTCCAAAGATATAGATTGTACACCGTTTAGAAGCCGTAAACGGTGAACATTTTGGATTAAACAGCGGAGTGTTTCTATACCCTGATGTAGTAAATTTATATGTGCATTAGTTCACATTTATCTCCAGGGTAATAAGAGTTGTTTAAAAAAACGTAGTGTAACTATTTTCGGGAGGGGCACAGAATTCTTTTTACAAATATGCAAAGTGAATCGATAACCCAGAAAATCAATCTATTTCGGTTGTCCGCTAAATCTTAAGTTCTGTGACCCATGCATCTCTATAAACTTAAGAAAATAGCATGAGAATTTCAGATCTCTACCAACGGGGCCACATTATTCTCCCAGCAAACGTCAACGGTTTCAGCACATGACAACTGCACATGTGTACCTCGCTTGTTTGTAAAGTTTAGTGCTAATTCAATACTTGTTCCCTGAACGTGATTGGAATTTTACTTGCGGCATCACACACGCATTGTCATCAATCTATTTTGAGGCAATTAAAAGGGTGTTTTACATTGGACACTATTTCATCAACAATATTTCCTTTTCATCGAAGGCACGTTTTTCTGTAGGCCTCCCCATATCAATTTTGATTTCATGTCGGAATTCAAGAAACGCTTTTTCTCACTGGAAATTGTTCTTTCTGTCACCAGTGTCGCTTATGTTGAATTATTTAAAGGTTTGTTATTGCAAAAATATCTTGACAAATTGGTGTACTTACGAAACGTCTAAGAATGCAATCCATTTTGTACGAAGTTCGAAAAATATTAACGACTGTTTTCTAAATTGCCGAGATGAATAACAAGTGTGTGTGTGGTGTAGATATGCTGGTGCTCCTGAGTTAAGTAAGCGTGTAATTTAACTGGCCGAACAAAAAGCAAGATTCACGAAGTGCTTATTTGTATTTACACTTTTTTTTTCAAAGTAAACATTTAATGAACACACTAGCGGCAAGAGAGTGGTGATGTTCTGCATTAAACAAGTGTAATACGAGTTGTTTTATGAAGGTGAAATGATTATTTAGGGACGTACATGGAAATTGATAAAGAAGACACTTCAAAATTGATTATAGTCAATGTAATACAGGTTAGACGTCGGCCGGGCATTCGCACGAATTTGTACGGTTGAATTTGGTAAAATATTGAAATATTTTTATGAAGCCTGCATGTTTCATTACAGTCCCAGAAATATGTTACAAAGTGTTAATGGAAATGGCAACTTGCGTTTGACTTTAATTGTGAAGCATACAAAGATTCAATTGGTTGTGCGACGTGTCTTCTTGAGTTTACTGTAAAAATAACTGAAAACGATACGATTTTTATGTCGCCACCGTAATCGGTAATGGAAAGTGTCATTGTAATTGGATTGATCGGGACATTTAGCACATTGCTAAAATGACACAAGCAAGTAAGTCAGGTTTTTTTGCACAAATGTTAATAATAATAATAATAGAAATTATTGATTTTCAGAAGACGTAAGTGAATATCACACAGATAATCTAGGATTGCAATTAATCAAGATGGCAAATGGTTGGCAAATGATCCTTGGTGTCGCTTATGTTTTAACATTTGTAACCATAACCTTGATGTGTATAGGTAAGCAATGTTTTTGGTTTTTTTTGATATTTAATGGACTCGGATTACTTTGCAATAATTTCTAATTAATTAATATTTATATAGTTAATTATAATGTCAGTAATCTTATGTGGGCATGTATTGTTCACAGCGATGGGAACGGAACATTGGGTCAGGTATGAAGTAGACAGAACCACTTTGAAGAAGGAGCTTATAACCTTGGACCTCTACAATCTACTGTTCACACATCAAATATACTGGACCAGATACAGGTAAATAAATTTCCACATTAAAATACAAACTATACATTATCCCGATATTTTTTTCAAGACTTAAATATTTCAGTTAATTAAAGTTAATAAAACAAATAATACTAAAGGAAATTATTGTATTTCACCTTTCTTTACTGTGCTTTAGCTTAGCTTTAGCTGTTTTACATTGTTTATAATGAGTGTAAAAGAAGTACCACCTTGTTTAGCTAACTTGATGTAAAAATAATGTGACATAAGTTGTTAGCATAATCTGGGTTCACATTTGTTACTGGTATTCCAATGTATGTTGTAATGTTATGCGTGAGCTTCCCGTGATCGAGTCAAATGTAAAATTTTGATTCCACGCCAATACGCAAATAAAATTTTATTTATCATATATAATCCTTTTAGAGAAATGTAATAAAACAGATTCACCACCCCAATGCAATAACTGCAGATGTGGGCAAAAGTTTTCATCCATTTACTTGGCGACAAAACGATAATTTCGCCTTACTTAATTCCAGAGGTCTGTATCGATTTTGCTTTCCTGACGAACAATATCTTCAATATTTCCCGAGCCCAGGGAAAACAAATGGCGACATAATATGTTACACGGAAGATGCATATGACTTCAACAGTGCTGACAATATAACAAGTAAGGGTTTGTTTTTTTTCATTATTTTAAGTTTAAGGATGAGGATAAATAACCATGAAACCTTTTATTGTCCATATTCCTCGCAAACCCGCGTGTGACTGAAAGATTTCGGGTCGAATTCATAAAAACAATTGACCTCAATATTTTAATTAATTTGCCTAATTAGGAGGTCAATTGATGACATAACTAAAATGCTAAATGCTAAACTATTAAAATCTATCAAGCTATCACAAGCTTCAATTTTGGTGAATATTGTGGCTGAGGGACAATTGTAATCCAAGAATTATAAAGCCATAAATTTAAGTGTAGAATTGAGAATTAATTGATTAATCGAGGTTTTTCCTAATTGCGTTTCTGTCAAATCTGATAGATCTGTCAGATTTGGTTGACATCATAATTAATACAAGGTCGCTCATTTGTCCTGTGTAATTACATTTAAATCATGTATGATGACTAAAATTTATAATAAACAAGGTGTGTCACATCTTTCTTACTTTGTACTGAAATATGTTAGAAACCAGATCTAAATACTTATAGACGTACAACTACAGGTCGTCCGACTTTGCTCGAACTCTCAAGGGTACCTCCAAAAATATTCGGGCTAAGTCGAAGTTCCAAGTATGCAGTTGCGTCGGCTGCATTGGCGGTCCATTTTCACAATTGATGTCAGAGTGATGGAACATTTGAAAAGGTTCGAGATAACACGAAGTTCAAGTTATCCGCGTTCGAGCTAAGCGGGTATTCGCATGTGATATATATATATATGTGTGACATGATTTTTACATTCAGCTGAAAATGATGCAAAAAGTGATTATGAAAAGAGAAATCATCTCCTGAGGGCCGTGTCAGCCATGTTCGCTCTGAGCTTGCTGGCTAACCTTATTGGTAAGAAATTTAACAGAACCTTATTTTCAAAAAAAAAAAAATCCTAAAATTGGTTAATCGTCAGACTGTTTTGGCTTTAAAACAACCAAAGTTTTCACCGGTCTACTTCTCAGGTTTTTGTGTAGCCATCGTTGGAAGTTGTCGACGTTTGATATCCAGTTCTAAGTATGCAGCTGCGTGGGCTGCATTGGGGTCCATTTTAGCCGTCGCAGGAATGGGAATGTTCCATGCTGTGCATGTGATGGAAACAGACACTATAAAACTTGAACAGTTTAAAGCTGGATGGAGCACTATGAATGACCACAGGTAATTTGGCGCAAGTATAGTTTGTACATGCACCGCCAGAGGGCGAAATTCGATTGATTGTTTTGTTGAAGTTTATGGAGAAGGTCATATGGATCGACCCAAAGCGACCCTGGTCCGACACAAAAAAAAATAAAATAAAATAAAAAGGGGGAAAACTAATGTAAATGCATCGAGTCTCGTTGCACAAAAGTGAATTTTACTGTTAAATTGTAGGTTTCTAGAAGACAGCACTACAATAGATTTCAGTTACTCGTACATGATTGGTTGGATTGCAGCCGGTATCAACCTATTTTCAATCATGTTTTACCTGTTTGCGGCATTTTCTCTGGCCGAATACACTCGCAGAATACAAGAAATGACTTCGTTAGTGGGTCCCAGCAGCAAACAACAGCTGACAAAAGCGTACACTGCGTACAACTCTAGGGTGCCACCAATGGGAGCTTTGTACGGGCATAACACTAACAGCATTTACCAAACGGGAAAGGGAAATGATGCAGCTGATGAATTTTTTAGGGCGGAAGCAGGCCGTAATCAGGCTTATGATTTAGCAGCAGATTACAATAAAATTGTCAATGAGGACAGACCGGGAGAGAGCTCAGAGATCAACAAACAAATTAGACCCGTACGCGAAAAACCTGAATCGTGGTACGATGAGTACAAGAAGCAGGAGCAGGAGCGCAAAAATGCTCGAAAGTATGACGACAGGAGGCCTTTACCGCGGTACGCTGACCGTCGTGGAGGCGGATACACAGACAAATATAGTGACAGGAACTATAGAGAAGAAAGAATCTCTCATCCTTATGGTTATGGGCATCATCAAAGAGGACGTTACAGAGACTTCTACTAGACGTATTATTGTAGCCTGCTGCATGCATAAAGTTTTCTTTGAAAGAGTTTACTTTGAAAATATAAACTGGATATTGAATAGTGGTACTCTATTCCATCGGTACACAATTGTCCACAATTTATATCTAGCGAGTTTAAATGTGTAAAATCCAGTAAACGTACAGGATTCGTTTGTTCCTACAATTTAGCCTGGCATTGGTCAATGTAGTCTTGTGCTGATCCTTCAACAAATGGCACTGCAGATCTAGTTCATTTTCAATCCTCACCTGACCAGGGGCTATGAGGCTACTCGTGACGAATCAAATTTACCAATAGTGAACACGCACTGCACGAAATTTATAATTTTACATGTATACCTTGTCAATTTTCAGCAAATTATGGCCAGTGATTTCGAGGTAATAATGCGCATTTTTTTTTTTTTTTTTACAATTATCCTGAACTACCGAGAAAGAATGCCCATGTGCAATCGGTAAAATTAGGTGCAATTAAGTAAATTCAGTTTATCATTTGATTACCGTGTTGAAACTATTTCAATGCAATCTTTGGAATTGGAACTGTTGAAAATGACAGTTTCACTCCGAGATACACACGCAGTGTTGTGATATGAATTCCTTTTAACGTACCTTTGCTATATTTTAAATGTCAAGCAACGGGTGTAGCGGTTTATTCTTAGATTTATTTAATAAATCTACAAGTTATCAGGGTTTTACTAACACATTGGGAATTTTTTACGCATGAAAAGTAAAACCTAAAACATACCCGCGCCTTCGAAAATCAATGCACCAGGGTGTTTCAGTTGATGCCTTTTGTTGTATGCGAAGAGCAGTTGGGAAAAATTCTGTCGGGTTTTACCATGAGTTCAAATGGGGTATTATTAACATTAAAATTAATATTGTGTTAAATTCCAGTCGCTCATGCATGAATTAAGTTGTATTTGTACGTGCAATAAAATGTATTTCAATGAAGTGTAGTCGATTTGTCACCAAAAAGTAATAATTAACCGTATAAACTTCAACAATTTATTTAAAATGCGTTTCAACAGTTTGCGAATTCATCCAATGTCAGACCATACTTAACATTGATAAGTAAAAATAATAATTGCATAATGCTTTTAAAACTTGTATCACAGTCGAATATGACTAATTCATTTTAAAATTTGCAGAAGCAACATATCAGTACATCAATTACACGAAATGTTAAATATTAAGTACAAAGATAGTTATTTTCTAATGCTTAATGCCATTTATTAAAGTCCATTTCCCTTGTTTGGTAGTAATTAATCCACTGCTCCACACTTCATTTATCGATTGCATTTTGTGTTTCAGCAATAGTTTCTTTTAAAATAGTTTTTGCCCTTTTAGACATCGCATCTGCATTGTTCATTGAGGACGATCTCACTGCATTGTACCTGTTCTGGACCTGCAACATATGTGAAAGCAAACTAATGAATCGCACTGCTGGTTTGTACTTCTTTCTGGATACATAAAAATTATGGTATTGCGGTAATCATTGTAATTGTAATGCTCAATATATGTATACGTCACTTTTGTTCAAAGAACGGTTGCATATTATGCGTTCAATGTCTTTTGTAAAAATAGGTCCAGATGGACCTGAGCTCATTTGGCATTACAGTTGTCCCCGGATATATCGATATTTTTGGTGCGGGAAAATAGCATCGATATAAGCGGGATATCGATATAA
>JBCAUI010302521.1:0-15520 GCA_038406195.1 Haplosyllis anthogorgicola
AGCGGGGTCAAGGGGACAAGGTACAGTTAGGTAAGATAAAATAATTTATAAACATTTAACAAATTTCGATATAATGCCACAAACGAAGTGCTAACAATACCCACAACAATATAATCAACTATAACCAATGGTAAAACACTGATTAATGCGAAATGGGTATTTTTACCACTACACCTGAGACATTGACTCAAATATTTTCAAATTGTTTAACGTTATATGATCTTACTTTATAACGATGTTACCCCTAATGAAATATTGGGTAACATAAAGGTAATATGACATTTAGTGATCGGGGTGTGGAGTGTGAAATGCATAATGATGTACAATTCTATGTAAATTACAGTGAAACTTGTTTAGGATGACAAGATGGCAAGATGACATTTAATGACACCTTGTATCAGGGTGTGCAGTGTGGAATGCACAATGATGCACAATCCTATGTAAATTACAGTATCAACTATACTCTATTAGCTTTGCACAGAAGAGTACAATGAACTAGTTTTACTCAACAGTATGTAGTGCGACAGATCCAGGCGACCGCCTGTTAAACATCCCTGCGAAGTGTATACTTACAGAGAAATAAGAACAGATCATTATGGATATACCTTCACACTCCCTGATATTGTTCCTCAGTAATGCACAGTTCATGTTCATCTGCCTGCCTGCCTCAGATTCCTGCAAAGTGTATGATGATTTTAGATCATTATGAATGATACATCCCACACCCTGATATTTTACAGATCATTATGGATAAGATATCCCACACCCTGATATTGTTGCTCAGATCATTATGAATGTGACATCCCACACCCTGATATTGTACAGATCATTATGGATAAGACATCCCACACCCTGATGTTGTTGCTCAGGATCATTATGAATGTGACATCCCACACCCTGATATTGTACAGATCATTATGGATAAGACATCCCACACCCTGATATTGTTGCTCAGGATCATTATGAATGTGACATCCCACACCTTGATATTGTCTCACAACAGCTGAGAACCATCACCAGATTGGCAGACACGTTAATTAAACTTGTGTCGTCACGGCTGAAGGGCACTAGAGTGACGGTTTTACACGGTTCTACAATTAGACGGACTTACTCGAGCTGTGTAAAGAGATCCGGTTCACAAAGGAAAATTAAATGTGATATTTTACGTCTTTGAAACGTCAAGAAATTCAAAGCAGTACGAGAAAATCACATTAACACACGCGGTACCCAATGTGCAATTACACACGCTATTGACACGATTTTTTTGTAATGGGCATCCAACATTTAACGCTGTTGTTTTCTTTAGTCTTATGTCCATACGTATTTCAAATGTCAGCAAATTCAAAGCAGTACAAGGAAATCCTGTTGAAGCTGTAACAATGCATCTTTGAGGGGCTCCGTTATATGCGAGATTAACACGAGTTTCTTGTAATAGACAGTCAACATTTAACGCTGTTGTTTTCTTTGTCATGGAGACAAGCATTTCTTCCAGAGGATTTTATTCATATGATTGAGTTATAGAGGTTCAGCAGTACTTTACGTGACACCTGAGTTGGTTGAAAACTTGAAAAAGTTGTGTTTCATTTTTGCTCCTGTTTGGACGTTTAGCTTCACAGTTTCTAAAAAATCCCCAAGCACGGATCCAGGATTTCCCGTTGGGGGGGGGGGCGCCCGCCCAAAAATCTTGATAAAAACCCCTAAAAAGTGGCGAAAAATGGGCAAAAACTGCACAAAAATGACCCGTTCCCTGGATCCGCCAATGGTCCCATATTGAAAGAGATTTCAGGGATGCCATATCAGTTCTAAACGTACCAGGAAAGGACATGAGAGATAACTTGGTTATGGAGATGACAGATATCAGTGTATTTATGTCTCCCATTACGGTTACACTGCATTATCGTGTTACCAGCCATTGATAGACAAGATGTATGATGCCTGTAAATCACGCTAACTGCTTTATAGAGATGGGTCAGTCAATGGAGCTTTGTTGAAATGCCTAGTTAGTCTAGTTAGGCTAATTGGTGAAAATTATTAAATTGTAAAAGAAAAACCTCAATCGTATTCACTTCAATCTGTTCCTTAAAGTTTCTCTGAATAGAATGATGATCCACCAAGGTGAATTCTGTCATTTGGTTGAAAGTACCTTGTTAAAAATTATTGTCTAACTAGTTTGCAAGTGTTCAGTTGTGGTCTATCGAATGAAAATACTGTTTCTAATGCCATTACGTCATAATGTAAGGTCGTGACGTCGTTACGCAATGACGTAAGAACCGCACATCTGTACGTGCAGCTCAAGAATATGCACCTGTCTGTCTGTTGTTTCACCTTAAACACCAATCAATCTAAAACTTCACACATATAAAGTATAAACAGTGCCTTAATATGGTGTACAATTTCAAACTGGAGGAAATAATAAATTTTAAGTGGAAGCAAATTTGGGCGAAATTTCCCATATGCCTCAATTATCACCCACTTTTGGCAAAAATCCCATTGAATTACATTGAAAATGAACTTTAACCAATTTTGTTCAAATTTTGCCTGTAACTAAGGTGTGGTACCAGGAGTACTTTGTGAAAGTTTGTGATAAAATTCTCCATATATCAAAAGTTATCCTCAAAACACCCCTTTCTGGATGAACCATAATTATTCAAAGCCAACTTTTTGCGTATCATAATAAACCGAATCATTCAAGTCATTAAACTCCAGATAACGAGTCAAAGTGTCCTTAACGCCAGAGTTGTGTTACTAAAGAGAATTTATGAAACGCGTTGTATATTGTTCTCCCACAGGACACATTTCCCTCCCCGTTTACTGTCGTTATTTCCGCACAAGATAACAGCGTTAAGCCCTGTTCGCTTCTCTCGTTAAATCCTTCCCGTGTCCACATAAATAAGCCGCAGCCCTGATTATAACGTGTGTTATCTTATTATATGGTGCGTTAGCAGGAGAGCATACAGCATTAGAGTACATTACAGTTCGGTTACACGTTTTCTATCACGTACTAGTACATTATTCTGACTTTGATATCATCTTGTGGGGTCCGATTTTGAGGCCACTGGTACCCTCTTTTTGAACTTTTAGTGACTCTCGCCATGGATATTAAGGTCAGGTGGATCTGTCGCTTACTCATTTACACGCTATGATTCCCAGAGTCATTTCTGATTTGCACCCTGCCTTTATGTTCAATAGAAGCATACACTGTATCCGTACACGTCTACGTTTAAAATGACCTTTTTAAACTGGAATGATGGGTCAAGAAAATATGCCACAACAGATCACAAGATTCCACCTCACAGTTACGTTCCAGTTAGTCCGTCGCGTTACATTAAAATACTAAAAACAAGCAATCAGCGTAAAATTTTGAATGTCCATTACAGGAAAATCGTGTCAATTTAAAGGTGGAATGTTTGACCATGAAAATGCGTCACAGAAAACACCAGATTCCACATCACAAGCAAATGTACCACTATTAAAATGAAATTTGGTCCTCGAATTTTGATAATCACAATTGAATAATATTACTGAGTTAGCCACGCCGCGTTGTGGTGAGAGTGGAATCTGGTGATTTCAGAATTCTAACTGTACGTACAAGGTGACGTAAAATATGTAACTTAATATCCCTAACGTTGTCTGTTTTACCCTACATGCACTGGATGAATCTCCTCATCTCCTGTCCAGGAAGGATTAGTTTTATTATAACTTGTTTTCCTAAAGGATGTTGTTGTCTTTGTTTTCTTGGACGAGATTCACGATCAAAGAACTAAAGCCATTTCGGCTGTAATGTGATACTGTTGTTCCACATCTAATTATTGTGTGAAAGTTAAACATGCCCCGAGAAATAGAAACGTCATACCTACTCACAGATAATTTGCTACTGTTACCTGAAATCTGTGTTTTGAAAGCAAAGCCTGAAAAAAGCCTGAAAGCCTGAAAAATTCAATGACGTCTTCGACTATTCTGCTCGCGAACGTAAGGTCATCTTGACTTGAACAGTTCAGATTATGATTCTTCGTGCAAGTTATTCAGGACAGTTGTTGCGAGATGCTGTGCAGCCTCCAGTTGCACCCGGCAGTCCAGGGACTAAAGCACAAGGTTCCTGCTGATCACCCTCTGCAGGAGTTTAGACTATCCTATTGGTTACTTAATCTTGCAAGCTTTCATTGAGATTAGATGTGTTTCAAAAATACAGAAATCAAATTCCATAAACTAGAGGTGTAGTCTTTCTGAAACAGTGAAATGGGAAATGAAATGTTTGCAGCTATTAACATGAGAGTCAACACGTAGGCTTATGATGCGCCAAAGAGTTATAAGTACTTAGCTGGGACCCTTGGAGGTTTGATTACCTGAGCAACAGGGAGCTAAGTGACGAGTCATTTCGTGCCAAGTGCCTGAAGGTTATGGCGTCACCAGCGATGTCATTTGATTTTGGGTCATGGCAACAAGCATTGCATTGTGCATTTGTGAAGGTAGCAATATACTCTAAGAAGTTATATTGCCTTAGACTTAGAGGTGACATAAAACATAAAATAGCAATTTTCTTGGGTCTTTATTTGACCCATATTTTGCCCAATCACAGATTCCCATGACAATAAGTGACATATGTTCTGTGAGGTGCTATCTTGTGATAGCAAGAAGCAAGTAAGGTCCTCAGACTTTATGGACTGCAATGCAAGAAATCCTTAAATTTATAGTATGGTCTAGCATGTTTACATAAGAAGTCGAAATGTTCTGTCCAGTCTAGGAACAATAGACATTCATGATGTAACAGAGATTCTTTTGATTTCCCAGTAGGATGCGCCTTCCAACCAGCAATACATTTTCTTTAACCTTAAATTTCTATTTTAGAATAATAACACAGATAATGTAAACCAAAATAGTAACAATTTGTTGGCCTATGTTGATATTAAATCAAATTTGTCTCAGACAACAGACATCAATTTAAACAGGCCACATACTCCTTTTGACAACACACCATTATTTGGGATAGCATGGGCTAGGGGTATTTTACATCGTAATGCAATCTTAAACTTAAGTAGTCATCCATGGTCACCAAACGTGTTGAAAACTGAACAGAACTCAGTTTGGGAAGAAAATGTAAAAACACAGAAAACATAAAAAAGAAGGGAGTAAAAGTCTCCTTCAGATAAGACAATCTACCTGCATTATGCTCTTTGATACAACAGACGGTTGTCGTGATGGGTCAGATTCAGGAAGAAGTTTATTGATTGAGTAAAGTTTTACATGCAAACCACTTTTTGGCACATTGGCTAAATATGCATTACAACATGTAAGTTATAATTGTTATCACCTCTTTCTGTTAATGTTTCATTTATTACAATAAAGTGTTAATATCAACTTTGCAAAAAAAAAAAAAGCCATCGAACTCCTGCAGACAGATTTCAATGCCCATCTTTTGTTGTAGGAATAGTGAGTAAAATATGAGTAAAATAAAAATGCAACAACAATAAGAGTAACATTGTGCCCACGTGTAGATGATACTTGAGTGAGTGTGGATAGGGTAATGGACGTTACATGACGTCACACCATGTTCCGTCGCATGAAGCTGCCCGTTTACATTCATTCTTATCACGAATAAATTCCCCCTCAAGAAATCAGCTAAAACATTCAGAAAAATCGCTAAAACATTCGTTTCCGCCGCGGATAAAGGTTGACAGCACAACGTACATTGTATTGCTGTATTTTTCTGTACTTATTTAGCTGTAGTTCAATGACATTAAACATGACACTTATTTCAAGGTTTCAGAAAGTAAAGCAATTGCACCACATTTAATTTCAATGGAAATTAATTATATTAAACGATACATATCTCTTTTAAGATACAAAACTTTTCATATAGTTTGTAACATAATAAACTTCACTTGTTGGCAAAAAAAACTGTTGTGTTCTGATCCTCAGATGTTGTATTTTACTTATAACATGATACACAATACGAACGTTTTACAGAGCTTAATATTTTAAGCTGAAACTTGTACTCACATTCAAACTGAGGTATCTGAGAGAAAGAAAATACCTCCAAGAGTGGGGCTGCAAGTGGTATTTTGATTTAATTCGGCATACAACCTTCAGATTTGGTCAAATACACAACAACTCATTCTGAACTCGGTAGCTAAAAGCCTTAGACTTTAGTTTCGCCTCACTGAGCAGCTCACCACTGCATCAGGGATTCGGCTCCCGACTGATGCATGTGAGAAAAGGTTCCAGCCAAGTTGGCATGTGTTGCACTCAGAGGTGACTCAATACCACACTGGCATTAAAACCCATGGGCAGAGCTACTTGTCCAAAACAGCAATACCAGTGGCCTCACATATTGTTGCGTACTGGTCTTAGATTAAGGACTGCAAAGGTTGCCACAGAAAACTTTAAAAACGAAAAAGTCTGTAAAACAAACTTATACTGAGTTATCCGCTCATATTCACCAGCCTCCTTTCAAGGACGTACAAGCAATGATAGAAAAAAGGCTACACTCTCAGCAGAAAACCTCTGCTATGAATAATATGTTGTGCTACACATAGTACAGCCTTACACCTCTTAAAGTTAGCCATCAGTTGGAAATATGTATACATCTTGAGTTGGATGCTATGTGGATCTAGAAGATAAAAATCCCTAATTACTCATATTGTCTGCCGAACGACAGCTGGTAGAGCGGAGAATCAATGCATTATAGTCCCTTGTGTGCGTAGAATAAAAGAAAATTAATTAACGGAACAGCTGGATTTTAGCATCCATCTTAAAGACAGGAAGAGCACAAGGATACAAGTTCAATCCTTACTACCCTTGTTAATTTATGCTTTTAATTTGTCTGTCTGGTAAAAGTATTATTTGTCAAAGGACTACGTAACTATTTTTTAGACTTTGAACACAATTTTATTCAAATAAAGTTAGTCTACAAGAAGGTACAATTTGAACTTACTATGGCAGTTAAAACAAAGCAACACGTAACTCTAATTAACCAATAGGATAGCCTCTATACTGCCACATGGTTGCAGCTGCAGGTGTAAGGCGGGAAGCCTGCAGCGCCTTGAGTAGATAACTCTGATAACATTCTATGTAAGGTGCACTCTAGAGTGATAGAATGACTTATCCTTTGACAATTTAAACCTTCAATTCAAAACGTTTGACTGGTACCCTCTGTTTCGGACTTGAGGTGACTCTGCCCATGGGTTTCAAAGCCAGGGTGGATCTGTGGCGTCCTTACCCACTTGCGTGATATGATTCCCAGAGTCAGTTCTGAATTTTCCCGCTTTCTCTCAGTACGAACGTACACTGTATATGGGTGTTAGCAGGCAGCCAACCACACTTCTCACATACCAATGTTGGAAAGATCATTGGTGAACAAGTATACAAGTGACAGATCCAGTCTTGCATTGAAACCCATGAGCAGAATCCAAAACACAGGGAACCATTAACCCCAAGAAATAGGTATCGGTCTATGAATTTTAAAAAACTGCTTGAAAGCAGTGCAGTTATAACAAAGCTGTCAAGTAAAAATCTTTTCAGAGGCAATCACCAGATTTTGCTTGAGCAACAAAAGTAACGCTTCTGAATTATTCAGCTAAGTTACGTCCGTGGTTCACATAGAATCTGGCGATTTCACGATGGGCCACATCTTCCAAGACATTTGGCGTGACGTAAAACGTGTAACATAATGTCACTATTTACATCGATAGTGTTTTTAAGAACACGAAAGGAACAGACTGGTATAATTACATGGTTTTGTATGTAATGATATGTACGCCATTGTAAACATTGTTCAGTATCTAACAATAGATCCATAACACAGTAAAATAGCCGCATAGATCAGGCAGCCTCACTGAGACATAGTTCAGTGGGTAGGGTGTTGAACTTGTGAGTAGGCGATAGAGAGTTCGAGTGACCCAGCGTTCCATCCTCTGTGGACATCAGGGGCGGATCCAGGATTTCTCGTTGGAAGGGGCGCCTTTTGATACTTTCCTCCAAAACCCTATGAAATGAAAGAAATTTGGGCCGTTGGAAGGGGCGCGCGCCGGCGCGGCACCCTCCCTTGGATGCGCCAATGAAACAATGGAATTTTACTCAAAGTCACTCGCTAGAACAAATAACAGGGTTCATTTCTATTGTTTCTAAAGTGAAGAGTTATGATTTCAAAAATTATAAATATGATTTTAATTTTAGAATTAGAATTCCTACATTGCCACAGTTATTGACAGAAAGCTCTCATTTAAATTCACAACAGGAAATTTTACTGATAAGAGAAACACTTTAAATTTCCAACCCACACATCTACACCTGAAACCTCTTCTTAAGAAGAACTAGATTTTGCTTTCCTAAGCTGACAGGGATGATACTTGTTGTTAATGTTGATACTTGTTGTTATTGTTCCCTGCTGATTGCATTACCTGGAAACCTTCAGTGAGTGCATTGTAATTGGGTGTAATTGGGTGTAATTGGGTGCGTAAGTTGGTGAGGAATCAAGCTGTTTACGTAATTGCAATCTGCTCAGTGTTTTGAGCAAATTAAACATCTCAAAGAAATCTTGAACAGATTGCAATGTTCCAGGTACTCTCACCTGACAGGTACAAGATGGGGTCACAGCATGGGATTCTATTGTATTTAAGTCATGAGAACACTCAATACTGTTCACACAACAGCGTAAAAATTATCAGTTTCATCAAACAAAGAAGTGAAAGTAGATCAGTGTGGTTCCTACCAGGGCAATCCAATACATGCCAAATCGACAGACTTGGTTTATTTTGCGTGAATGCTAAAAATCCAATGGAATCCTGATTTGTCTGTCGTCCGTCGTCATCTTCATCATCTAGAATTGGTGTCACCTGTGCACACTTATCCTGAGCAGCCATATTTGTTACATTCCTATGTCACGGTTGCTCAAATTCTGGTTCGGCCAAGGCTTGTGTAAATTAACAAAGGCATTGTTGTTGCATCTATTTCTTTATTCAATCATACTTCAGATTCACACTCTTCTACAATCTGTAACTCTTTCTGTATCTGTCTGTAACTTAAACCGGGAAGGAAAGAGGAAACACTTTGAGAACAATGACATGACAATTTAGTTTCACATGACAGTTTTACATGCAATTCACATTTGTCTCTCTAAAATAGTTAGTCTTCACATTGTAGCTTTGATTACAGCTTCCATGATGTTTTCAATCACAATAGTATCTCTGAACAATAACTTCTCCAAGCAATCAGTTTACACATTCTGACAATTAACCATCCTTTTACAATAAATATTCCAGCTTACAGATAACACTTTAAATGTCATTACTGATTCCCTAACAATGAAAGAATTAATTTGAATCAATTTACCTGAGACAAACAGCAAAACCCAGTAGTGGTCTCAATGATGTTTCAAACCCTTCTGATCTGGTAAACATTTTGACTGGGTTTATATGCCATTTATACAGGAAGTGATGTCATTAAGGTCATGTGAACTAGCACATACAATTTCCTGCCAAAAATGCCTTATTTCCTGCCAGATGGAATATTTGGCGCCAAAAGTACTAACACTGGGATTTGTATTTATTGAACCTGTTACATTTGTATCGCGACCTTTCCTGATGGAAATTGTTTAATTTTTATCGCGCGTCTTTTTGCAACGTTAAAATGCGCTGGTAGAACCTGGTTATTTAGGAACAAATGTTAAAGCGGTTGCCATCTTGGTTGTATTTATTAAGAAATCAAAGCACGTTTTCATATTACAAGCAGAGTGCTCCATCGACACAAAGAAAATGCGATGGTGACAGATCCGTCGAATAGACCATGAAATAATAATCATTGTTACATGGCAATCAGTGTCAGATTGTTATCTTAATGAGAAGTAGGTGAAAATATATTCCACCAGATGTTCTCGCAGGGATTTGGAATGGGTTTGTTACTGGGTCACAGACGGGTCAGAAACGTGTGTTCCCAGGAGAGCCCGGATATCTGTCACTCTGATCAATTGTGTCCCAATTGTGAACTCTAATGTCAACTGTTTGAGATCCATGCCCCGTTAAGGGGCAGGAAGCTCTCTGAATCGATGAAAGATTTGGGGTGGCCATTACAGTTTTCTGGGACCAGAGCCCCCTCCCCGTAACAGTGGACAGACAAGCCCAACACAGTTGGTCAAGAACCCTCTCCCCCCCCCCCCCGGGAATAGGGAAAATGCATTTCCTGCTATTTCAGACAATTCTAATAATTTGGTCAGGAGTATTGGACTATACGGCATGAAGCTCTGTGCACCGACAGGTCATCCTCGTTTCTCCATGCGGTTACAGTAGACATTCAGTTCACAACAGAAATAAGTTTTTCTATTTATTTTGGTAGCCTAATTAACAGACTTATGATAATCAAGACCAAAACGTGTTTGGGACCATTTAGCGAGTGTTTTATTGTGTTGGTGTGCGACAGGAGTTCTGAGTTATGCTTTGTGCGGAAGAACTTTGTTGTAATTTGTAATAAAGAGTTACACCATTGTAAAGTTTATCTCACTGTAAATAACCGCAATGCCCGTAGTTAAACAAAATGGATATACACAAAAAGTGTTCAAAGCTGCTGAGGCCTTGTTTTTAATAATCATTTGGACCATATTGTAATGACAGGATTGCCAAACTATCCATAAATATCCTCCATAACACAAAGAATTTCTCTCTTAACTTGCAACAGTTCGGGAACAATACGACAAATACAATACAGGATTTTCTTAATTTGCCCTCTATCTAGTCTACTTTGTCTAGTTTGTCAAATTACATATGATGGAGTACTAATACCCTTACACAGAACAATCGGTGGGATATTGACAGGTTTTCGAAAAACTGTTTCAATCCACATGCTTTGTATACATTATCGTAACTGAAATTAGCACATTTCTATTCCATGCAAATAGACAAATTAGAGTATGAATTGAGAAAAAACTCCAATATCTTGCCATTTGTAACATATTTCATCCGCACCTGCGAGATGAGACGGAATCAGTGCAGATACACAGTCGTCACTCAGGTGACCGGTCTTCGACAGCCCGTCCGACAGATTGTAATCGCTCTTCGCAGTAAAGGACATTCAATCAGCAAAACCCCCAGCTCCCTGCCCCGCAAGATGGCATTTCAAGGCTTGAATGAACAATGTCTGATCCCCCTGGATATGTACAGATTAAGTGGAAGGTATGCCGTGATGTTTAGTACTGAATGTGTACTATGCATAAATCGTTAGTGTTATTGTTAAAATTCAATACCACACGATTCTATCAAAAAAACTTAATACAAAATTTAGAAAAAAAGTGTTTTGTAGAACGTTAAGTAGCAGTGGAGCCTTTGTTATCTTTCGTCGCATATGCACTTTTAACACATAGGAAGACTTTAAGAATGTAATAGTGGCGTCTCGGATGTGAGTAGGGGACAATTTCTCGTCCACCATTATTCACATTTATACGTGGGTCGATTTCCTTTGTTAAGAATTGTTCACTTTCTGCATTTAATGGACACTTTTTGAGCAAAGTAAGTAAACGTAGAGGAGTAAGCCCAAAGGTAAATTAACACACCAGAGAAAGCCTTCGGATTCCGAATTTTGATTTGTGTAATAAAGTAAAAATGTATATTAACTCATCACAAGACATTGCTCTCAAATGAAAAACGTGTGTGACAATGAAGTGTTTTGTTCGTCGTTGTGTGACGAAAGCAGATCGGGGCAACACAATCAGTGAGAAATGCGAGGCACAGAGGGACCGCCCATTGTAACCAGCTGAATGAGTTGTCCAATGGCACCACTGCGTCCAATATCAAGCTCCAACAGTTTCCAGCATTCTCCTCTGACAGTGTCTCATATCGTGACGTGAAAACATTTCTTAAATTTCAAGCACAAATTTTACTGGAGTCATTTCTAACTGAAAAGGTTTGTCTACGATACTCGTGAACGTGAGGTTTAGAAATAAGATATCAGTCCTTTGAAGACTTCTTTAACAAGTAAATATGTGTCTAATCTATCAGTAGTTTTCTTAAGGATGCCAAAAATTTGGAAATTAGTGCCATTGAACGTACACAGTTTAGCAATTGGGAATAATGGCAGTGCCGTGTCGACATGTAGTGTGCGACTTTCGACAGATAAATTGTTAAGCCGCTCCCTAGGTGGGAGCGGCTTCATTCAACAAGTTGCGTGTGAAGTGATGAAAACAAAAGTGGGACTGACCCCCCCCCCCAATTTTTAGTCAACTTTGTCCGAAAGGGGGGCGGGTTGGTCCAAGTTTGGCCAAAAATGGCAAGGAGGGGTCAGTCCAACTTTATCTGAAAATGGGGGGGGGGGGTGGTTGGTCCAAGTTCGGCTGAAAATGGGGGGGGGGGGTGTCCTGGGACAACTTTTTCCCAACTTTTGACGTTGAGTCCAACTCTTCTGAAAATGCATTTTACCCATTCCGTAGGGGAGCGGCTTTGCAATCTGTGATTGTCTAGTTAGTGTTGTGAAAACGTTATTTAAAGCTGGTGTTGTACTATAAATACTCCAAAACAACAGACAAAAATATATTCCCTGTCTGATGCCCTTATTGGCACCAAACAGGGATGCAATGCAACCAACTTTTCATTATATCTGTACCTTATCATCATTGTCATTGCAATTAACTTCTTCAATTACCTATTGCAATGAAACTTATGACACTGAATGTTATTGGGATACAATGCTGATTGTAATTGTGGAACAATGCATTTCACACCTTTCAGCTACTGAGTATTTGGGGCTGTAGGGTGCCTACAAAAGCATTTCCATAGCTTTAACCTAAATATCAGACGAAACTAAACAAGGCGCTGATCAAATCATCACGTACCTGTCAGATGTGTTAAATGATACTGTCACTAAAGATCCGGTTAAAGAAGCTGTCAACAGCATCTCGGACAGACACGACAGTGTTACGTTCATCCACTGACCTTCTTCACGAATAAAGACACTGGAGTCCAGAACAATTAGAGAGTTTAAATTGCCCGTTTTACGCCAACGTGTCCGCGAAAGATGAATTCTGAGTAATTCGGCGGTGTTACGTACGCTGCCGAGATGGAATCTAGTGATTTTTTAACGTATTTGCATTGCTTAATATTATCGTTTAACACTACACTATTTTAAACGTACACGCTTACGGGCTGGGAAAATGTGTAACTTAAACTCCATATTGTTTGCCTTGTAAAACCAAAAATAAAATAACAGGCCTTTGAAGAATGCTGACAAGTTCAGAAATGGCTAGGAAAGTAGGTGTCACTCCAGGGCATCGAACTTAGAAGGACTATTAGTTATACACATAACAAACAGTAATGATGTTTATTCAAAGAGCCGCATGCTCTTACTCACCTTTTATGTTGGTTTATTAGGATTTTTCTGTCAGGTCGTAGAATTATGGCTTTAAAAGGTTGACAGAGTACTTAAAAACAAAGTGCCCAGGATTACCTGAAAACAATAGATAACATTTCTCCTAGGAACCAAAATCGAAATAAATCTAAAACCTGTATCATGTTTGGATTTATATTCAGTTTAAATCGCAAAAACAAGGAGTGAAATGCGCGACCCGGCTCAATCTATCAATATTCGCAAACGATTTCAATCAGAAATTTATCGATAAAACATACAGAGAGATAAGGGATGAATGACGTTACATCCTGGCTTATCCAAGTCTTCATGTACCACAAGGTGCCAATACTCAAATAAGTGATACACAATGGCATCGTTCTCGATTAGATGGCATCGCGTGTCGCTGGCCTAAAGCTTTCAGTGGCGCGACATATTAGGCCAGATATACACGATACGATCTAATCACTTGCAATCAATGATCGCATGCGATTTCAATCAGAAATTTATCCATGAAATATTATTATTTAAGGCAAAGAAATTAAATAAATTAGATCCTAGATTATTATTACCAGTGTAACTCTTCAGTGAGTGAGTATCACAAGATGATGTTATTCAAATAAGTAAATCACAATCGTATGCGATTGAGATCGTTTGCGTTTAGATTGTGTCGTGTATCTCCGGCCTTAAGCTCCAAAATCAATTATACGAATAAAGATTTTACAGCGCGAATGTGTCACATTCTAGTAGTTTTATCAAAATGTCATGTTACATTTACAGAAACAGCCGCATCAAATGGACATAAGCCCCTTGGTTTCCTGTAAGCCTTGACAAGAACAGGAAATCTTTTGTTCGTCAGCAGAGTGCACCTGATCCCCCACTACAAGATAGAAATATTGCAATATAGAAATATTGTATCAAACGTGTTTACTTTACATGTGTAAAAAGGTCAAATGTTTATTCAGCTCGGGACGTATCAAATCATATGTCACATAAAATGGTTGTACTCCAATTTTAGAAAATGCTATCTGGTTGAACCTTTAGCTGCTTCCTTTTGTGAATTCAAATCACAGCTCAAATCAGATGAACCGCTGTATTCATGGACCATTATCCACCGTTATTGGGGAAAACAAAGTCAGTTCTTCTCCTGAGAGCATATGTAAATCATAAGCCCGGGAGTCGTTTAGTTGTTTCACAAACCCCACAGGCACCTGAGGTCAAACATTTTATGGCCACCTTTCTGAAAGCCAACTGCCTCATGTATTCTAATTGGTCTGGTTCCGTGTTGCATTTTACTACATTGGTGTCGTAATTGGCATAAACCACGCGACAGAAGGTCTATTATACAAGTCATATTATTCCATACAAAAAGCCAACCGGGAAGAGTCGTTTCGTACCTACAGACTGGGCTTTAATACAGTAAATAGGTGTCTGCCTCGGATCCGCCTAGGCCACTCAGATAACAGTTGCAACAGTTATCTCACAGACAACCGAAACTTGCACTATGGCCTTGTGGTATTTCAGGACCAACCATTTTTCTATGTTTCAATTTTTAACTTACCGACTTGTTATTCAGTCACTGTTAGGTTAAATTAATTCTGGCATTGTTAAAGCCTAATGCAGTGAAACCAACCTTTTACGACTTCCTGTTATGATACCGTCTCCCAATTGTGACCAGATATGACAGAAACACAAGAACACTTTCCTTTGATGTTAACCTGTGTTTTTAAGACCACCTGTTATTATGACCATAGATATTGGTCCAAGTGGGTGGTCGTAAATAAACTGTGCTATCAATGCAGGATACTATAATGGCTTCATTTATAATTTTGTTTGACACAGAGGTGGATAAATATTTTAACAGTTCCCATAGAAAAGTTTGTGTTTATGATGCCTTTACTTTATTTATTTCGTAAAAGAAGCGTATTTGGTTTCCAAACATGTTGTTGTTATTGCCGTAATGAATTGATAATAAAACAATTGTTTGGTCCCTGAAGGGCAGGAGCTGCTACCCACGAAGGACAGGAGCTGCTACCCACGCACTGGTAAAAAACTGTTACTAGTCAGCGTGTCTTCATGAACTAAACGGTATGGCCGTTAAGGCTGTCACGCTGGTAGGAGCTTGTGCCCCTTACTGGACAATGGGGTTTTCTGGGCCACTTAGCACAATGAATTGCTGCACGCCCACTAATTATTGACC
>JBCAUI010302632.1:0-15519 GCA_038406195.1 Haplosyllis anthogorgicola
CCAGTCAAAATCAACATTTTCTGTTTTAGCCAGTTACAATTTTACATAGTTTGGGTCAAAGCAACAGATAGTTGGATTTGAAGTTGTGCATTTGGGTTAAAATGGCAGATAGTTGGATTTGAAGTGATGCATTTGGTTCAAAACTGCACATAGTTGGATTTGAAGTGACACATTTGAGTCAAAATAGCCCATAGTTGGATTTGAAGTGACATGTTTTGGTCAAAACTGCACATAGTTGGATTTGAAGTGACACATTTGGGTCAAAACTGTACATAGTTGGATTTGAAGTGATGCATTTGGATCAAAATGGCAGATAGTTGGATTTGAAGTGATGTGTTTGGGTCAAAACTGCACATAGTTGGATTTGAAGTGACACATTTGTGTCAAAACAGCCCATAGTTGGATTTGTAGTGATGTGTTTGGGTCAAAATGGCCCATAGTTGGATTTGGAGTGAGGCGTTTGGCTCAAAACGGCCAATAGTTGGATTTGAAGTGACGCATTTGGGTCAAAACTGCCCATAGTTTGAATTTGAAGTGACATGTTTGGGTCAAAACAGGCTATAGTTGGATTTGAAGTGACGTGTTTGGGTCAAAACTGCACATAGTTAGATTTGGAGTGAGGCGTTTGGGTCAAAACTGCCCATAGTTGGATTTGAAGTGATGCATTTGGATCAAAACTGCCCAAAGTTGGATTTGAAGTGACGTGTTTGGGTCTAAAGGCAGATAGTTGGATTTGAAGTGACATGTTTGGGTCAAAACTGCACATACTTGGATTTGAAGTAACACATTTGGGTCAAAACGGCCCATAGTTGGATTTGAAGTGATGCATTTCGATCAAAACGGCCCATAGTTGGACTTGAAGTGATGCATTTGGATCAAAACGGCCCATAGTTGGATTTGAAGTGATGCATTTGGGTCAAAACGGCAGATAGTTGGATTTGGAGTGATGCATTTGGGTCAAAACGGCCCATAGTTGGATTTGAAGTGACGTGTTTGGGTCAAAACTGCACATAGTTGGATTTGGAGTGAGGCATTTGGGTCAAAACTGCCCATAGTTGGATTTGAAGTGATGCATTTGGATCAAAACGGCCCATAGCTGGATTTGAAGTGTTGTGTTTGGGTCAAAACTGCACATACTTGGATTTGAAGTGACGCATTTGGATCAAAACAGCCCATAGCTGGATTTAAAGTGATGTGTTTGGGTCAAAACTGCCCATAGTTGGATTTGAAGTGATGCATTTGGGTCAAAACAGCCCATAGTTGGATTTGGAGTGATGCGTTTGGGTCAAACCAGCAGATAGTTGGATTTGAAATGATGCATTTGGGTCAAAACGGCCAATAGTTGGATTTGAAGTGACACGTTTGGGTCAAAATGGCAGATAGTTGGATTTGAAATGACACATTTAGGTCAAAATGGCCCATAGTTGGATTTAAAGTGATGCATTTGGGTCAAAACAGCAGATAGTTGGATTTGAAGTGATGCGTTTGGGTCAAAATGGCAGATAGTTGGATTTGAAGTGATGCATTTGGGTTGAAACGGCACAGGATGGAGGATGAGGTGTGGGGACGGACCCCCCCCCCGCTGTCACCCACGTGACAGATTTCGACTCTTAAAATTGTTAGTAGTATGATAGAACAACGTATGCTTCGACTACTGTATGTGAACCAAGAGCAGTAATATTTAGAACATTGAAAATGTTGAATGCATGTTCTGTTTGTAAGCCACAAAGGTACAGCTTCTTAGAAAAGCTGTTAAAGTGTTTTACTGCTTCATATTAATCTTCAGAAAAGACACAACAGGGACATAATATTTTCATGGGAGGACGTAAAAATCCAGGTACATATTTATTGCAACCAGGACACTAAGAAGCAAAACGAATTTTCAAGTCGTCTGTACTATGTATAAATATTCATTGTTTCTTGATGTGAAATCATCTTTTTAGTACACACAAAGTGAGATCGAATTGTTACAGTAAGATGACTTGTATTGGCATGCTGTTATATTGGCACATCATTGGAGTCGCAATGTCTGTCCAATTCTGTAGAGGTATTGGATTGTTGCTGCTTTAAATTTATCTCTCATTCAAACCTTTATTGCCTCTCCCCACCAATACAGGACCTTTAAAGCTAATTTGGTTCACATCTGATTGCAGCATCTCGAAAATTGTATGTCAAACTGCACTAAATGATGATTGTTAAGCTGTGGTAAAGCTGTACTAAACAGAAATTTTGACATTCTGTGTATCGCCGATTCTGAAGTGAGCTGAATGAATGTTGAATTGACCGACTACCTGATGTCTGATCAGCAGTATGGGTATTATAAGGGGAATAGAGCCACTGAGAAACCCAAAAAGACGTTGGCGTGGAGTATTTTCGACAACAAAAGTACCATACATAGTCAAACGTTTGTAGGTGGGAGTATGATGACTACAGTTTCCAAGAGCTACTCCATTGCTGCTTTAAACTACTTTATTACATTGCAGTTCTCAATTCAACAGCACAAAAAGCATGTAAAGCACTTCATTGTGAGACTCTTAACTTCACATTCCTGTTCCTTTCCTACCTTTCCCCAGAGGAAGATCAAAAGCAACAATCACTCTAGCTACAGCAACTTAATATTACAATCTTCTTTACTTAGACATCAATAGATTGAAGTCCTAGACTATGAATCTCCGGTTAATGATGCATAGGCGATTCAAATAGAAGATTACGTGGCAGGGCTTCCCTTTAACTTCATACCTTAAGTGGATAATACTCAGGTTCTTAAGAACTCGAGAATTCTCCATTGTCCTGCCGGCTTTGCTACCTAATGAGATCTAACATGATAAATAAAATCGTCTGTACGATTCCATGAAAATAATGTGTCATTATGTTTCTATTAGTTTATTTTGTCATAATTACTGAGGTTTACTTATTTACCTTATTACCTGCTAAGCGGTGTTGCATTTGAAGTCATTCCTGCTTACTCCTTGACAAGCAACGTATCAATCGGTATCTATTTCATTCACTTCCTTAAATTGAACGTTTTTGCACGATTACAAATGGAACTTGTACAAATGTACATGTTTGTACATATATTGCAATGTAAAATTGAAAGCAACAGAGGTAGATGAGGTTTAAATATGATGCATTATGCGTATTTGACATTTGTTGTATTAGGAAAGAGAGATAATGAATGTCTCGCAGAAGACAACTAAATCATAGCATCTTTATGCTTCACAAGCCCATAACTAGATCACATAGTCACTGCATCATTACCGCAACTACCTTTTGCAGAGATAAATGAGGACATTTCCTATGAGCAACAATGAAAAATGTAATGTAATCAGGGAACATAAAATTCATACCTTTGTAAAAAGCGAGAAAGTTATGATTTGAGAGTGTCGCAATAACGTCTATTTGTTATATATATATAATTCACTCCTGAGAATCCCAAACGGCTTAGAGCACTCCGTAACAATAGTTATTATTGGGCTGTTATAGGTGTAAATTGGCAATAATATTTCGCACAAGCCCACATTATGCGTTATGACAGGGATAAGTTTAGGTACATTAGAGCTGATGACAAAGGTATTATAGGAAGTGAGGGAATATTATGGGTACATTGAAGCCCGTGTAGCAAAGTGATAAAGGAAGGTATTCCCCTCAGGGATCGCGGGTTTATTGCTACAGACAGCACTGTCATGGCATTGTCTCTGACGACCACTGCAGTGCCAGGTAGCTCCCATTAATGCTTATTATCACAATAAATATAATGCAGAGTGACACTTCATTTGTGATAATTCAAAATGATGGCTACTTTGCAGGCTGCACGAAATAATAGACCAACTTGAATGTCCTGCAATAAAAATAATGACTTTTGCAAAATAGCATTGCCTGGAAGATTCACGTTTGTATGCAAATTTAAGAAACAGAATGCGGAAAAGAAAACAAAGTTGTAGCATTAGCAAAAACCGTGCAGATCATGAAATTTCTATCAATGTTTTGTGAATATAATTCCATGCTGAGATATTATTCGCCTCAATAGCCCAGCATGAAATTCGATTGTTACGGGACGTTAAAAAAATTTAAAGTAATTTCATGATCTGTTTTAGCCCATACTGGAATCGGCGACATTTTGTGGTAAAGCTGGTAAAAATATTGCGTGTAACTAAAAGGAATCACGATTGAGAATTCAGATGCATCTGATCAATGAAGTTTTTTAAACGTACTTTGACATTGAACTTAGAGCTAAACTGTGCAGAACTTGAATGTCAATGATATTTACTTTCTTTCATGTTATTCCCTACATATTTCCAGCAGACCAGTCTGTTCGCCTTGATGAAAAGTTATCTGAAATAAAATTGCTTTCCAGATAGTGAAGACCATGTCCTCAAAATTTGTATTCAGGTGGTTCCATGTGAGTTCATGGCTCTTAAAATTTCTCTGTGGAGCTCAGTTGAATTGTAATTCACCTTTCTTTCGGTCTCAAGGGCCAGGCAAGGCAACTACTTAACCAACTTCATTAGATCACCATTCTTGATACCACATCGACAAAAGCATACAAAGCAGCATTCAAGGACACCGTGCGTTCACATTTGTTGCCATAACCTCTGCTACTACACTCTTTGAGAAGATGGATAAAACAACAGCTTAAACATGTCGAACGTGTGCGTGCGTGCGTCCGTGTGTATGCGTGTGTGTGTGTGTGTGTATGTGTGTGCTTGTGGATGTGTGCCAGTGGGTGTAAATGTGCGTTTTTTTGCTCACTTGGAAGAAGTTATCAGGATGCACAGGTAATCGCCATTGTTATTCCTGAAAGTAGAATGCCATGGCTCTATCTTTACAGGTCATTGTTTTCTAATGTATAAATAATCATCAAAATAATGCAGGGAGTGCGGAATGTTTATTGTACTATTCAGCTGACGTAGTATATTGGCACCTAACTGGAGTCAAAACGTCTACCGAATAGTAATAGGCTCTTGGTTTCTTGCTACTTATAATTTAGTTCTCATTCAAAGCTGCAGCGCTTATCTCCCGCAATTCAGTCTAGTTATTTGCACAAATGCTATGTAGGGAAGGTAATTCTGACAGCATTTATTTGCAGGACATCAAGATCACTGCAATAAAACTCCGCTAAATGATTATTGTTAAGCTGCACTGAAACTGCATTAAACAGACATTTTGGTATTCAATGCACTATCGACGGTAAAGCAAGCTGAATGACTGTTGAATTGGCTGACTACCTGATGCCTGATCATTACAGAAGGTATTACGTGGGATATTTAACAAATGATGCGAAAAGAAAACAAGCAAGAAAGATGACTTTCTTGGTACGTGACTTTCGACACCATATGAGAGGATGTGGCCATATTTGCACTGGGATCATGTTAAATACGAATCCAATTAGAAAACCTTGCTGGCGAAGGGATGCGGAGCAAATCAAGAGGATTTGGCTTCATTTCTGTTCACTGACTACCTCATCTAGGTGGAAGAAAGCATTCAGTTAGTCTCGTATTTACCCATCTGCATTATTTCAATATCCCTACTCACTCTAAGGTGTTGTGTTTCAACACCTTAATTAAATTGAGATTGCTCACTCCAGAATTTATGCATGGAAGAGTTGTCCCAATGTTTACCAGGAGTCTATGCCTTTTGATGGAATGCAGAAGTTATTTCTGTGGTGCTACAGTGTGACCTGTTTACCTGATGGTCCAGCAAGTTGATCATATTACACCTATTGTTAACATGGTCCCAGGCCCTTTCTCATAGACCAATAGCAATCATAACAACGACCTACTACAACAAAACTTGTTACAACAGACAATGTGCATTCCTCCAAATTGATGGAGCAAATATATCTTAATGAATCTTTTCCAGCTTTGGAAAATACTCAAAGACCTTCGAGCCTGATGTTTCGTGTTAACCACGTGTATGGTACTGACGATGATTGTGTATGAAATTGTGTCAGTAATGCTGGTCTGTGTGCCTGAATTGATTTGAAACCTAGGTTTTTGTTTTTAGACAGTTCAGTTCAAGAAAGCAAATCAATTTGGTTTTTTCAGAGTCTTTGCCGCATCAAAGAGCTTCATTAGCTGACCAACCATTGAAACATCTCAAACTCAACGCTTAGATTCTTCTAACTATTCATTCTTACCTCCTTCCCCACCTTTACCCACGGGATGATCAAAAGCAACAATCATAACATCAATAGCAACTTTACATTGCAAGCTTCTTTACTTCACACATCATTGGGATGAAGCCCTATCTTTTGTTGGATATCTTTCCTTTTCCTTCATACCTCAAGTGGGTAATACTCGGGTTCTTATGAAACATCAAAAGAATTTTCCTCAATTTCTTCATTGTCCCTCTTTCTTTGTTACCTAATGAAATGTAAAGGAGATATTTCTATCATGTTGTGAAACGATTATTTCTCCCAGGTTCCTAAATCATCAGAGAAATGTAGAGCCACTCCTTCATCTTAGCTTAATTCTGGGGAATGTTCAGCACCTTATTAGCTTGAAACGCTTTGTGTAACGTATCAATTCAGTGTCATATAGAACAAACTATCCGTTGGACTAGAATAATATCTTGTAAAGGAAGGAATTATTCAGAAAGTTAAAGATTATGTTATAACACGTTATCCATTTACTCCCGGAAGCTCCCCTCGCACCCCGATCGTAAAGATCTTGGATCTGCTCTGTTATTTACAATTTAGGAGGTAACGATGACTTGTTGTTAACGGCTGTATACATATTGCTGAGAACTGATATGTCACAATGTGTATCCATAATTGTCTCTTGTACTGTAATAATTTAATTCAGGACCATGCAGCCTGCCTACACTTAGAGTAACTTCGTTTCAAGACATGCTATCCATTTCTTACAGCACACTTACGTTAAAAGCCTGATGCCTGAATATGATGATGAAAAAAATAATACCTTCCATAAACTACTTTAAAGTTTAATAGATCTTAATAGTTTACAACGCATTTAGAAGCAAGCATGAAATGTTAAAGGTAAACTTTCACCGTAATGGAATCAATCTTACTTTTTGTCAACTCAACACTTTTCTTTAATGCACCAATGCCCCTGGAAATAGGAAAAAGCAGCAATAGATTCTCCTGGTGGGAACATATTGCACCTTTGATTGGAATAAACTGCTTAACCAATAAGAACAAATAGCTAGAAGCTCTCGGAGGCCTGCAGTTTCACCAATTTCAATTGGTTAATGTTATCTTCCTCATCCAGGGAGCACACCTTAAACTGTGCTTTGCATGATCACCTTAAATTTACATAAATGTCATAAATGTTGCATTTAGAGCTGCAGCCTATGGTGAACAGGGCACAAGCAGTTCTCGTATGCAAAGGAAACATTTCGGCGATACCTGGAAGGTAGATGGAATGAGCAATTGCCACAATTAAGTCAATTACCTTCACATAATAATGGAAGGAAAAACATTATCACCAGTTACACTTTGATGTAATACTGCCAGAAACGGGTGCAACTTATTATATAGATTATTTCTTTATTTCAGTAAAGGAAAGGGGGAGTGTTCACCATAGCTTCAGTAGTACCTTTGTTAACAATTTACTTTTTCGTAGATGTGCGTACTATTCCCCTCTAAAATACATTTAGCATTTTATCTTTATTCCAAAGGTAATAACATAGACATCAACACATACACAGCGTCACACACGTGTGTGGGGCTGTGTGTGTTGATGTCTATGGGTAATGACGTATCCACGAAACTTTACATTTTCTTAACTTAATCAGTCAACCGAATATATATTCAGCTCACGTCAGTCTTCATGTAAGTTTGAATGCCAATTAATTTGTTTACTACCTTCTTCACTACTTTATCTTCGTCAGTCTTTAATTTAATAGCCAAATGTAAAATTAATAGAATATTGATGATAAAGTTTCGGATGAGATAAATTTAAAGCAGCATCAATGCAATACCTCTTCAGAATTGGACAGACTTTACTATCCTAAATATATGTCACTACAACAGAATTTCAACATGAGTCCATCTGGCATACGTGTTATCCTTAAACAGTGCAGGGAGTGTGTAGTGCTTTTTTGTGTAGTGTCTTACGCTAAAGAATTTTTTTAGTTGATTTTAGTTCCTTTCTGATTACCTGAGTACCTTATTTTGGAACGATAACAAATGGGCAGGATTTAACAGCGTAACCAAAAACGAAGAGAACGGCTTTATTATTCATGAAGTAAACGCATAACAAAACACGAGGTTTCTCGGGAGTTCATATAATATGGCAATTACCGATTGAAGCAAAGAGGACTAACGAAGTGCAGTCAGCTATTACCAACCAACGACCTTCAAAATTAGAAATGGTAGGTAGTTCCTGGAGAAGCTGAACAAATGAAGCAGTCAATAAGCAGACAATGGGGACGACTAAATTAAGGGGCTTTTCAAAAGGATGTAATTTTCAGATGTTTCATTCTGTGATAAAAGTATAGTGCTACGCATGCCTTGTGATCAGTGACTGTTCAGGTGATGGGAAAGGAATTGCGAAAGTTAATGGTAGTAATGGTATTGGCTAGTCTGCAGTATCCTGTTTCCCATAGAGTTATTTCGTTCATTATAATGTAAAAAATACGTTATGTTCAGTGTGGCAAAAGGGTATATTGATAATTTGTTCTTTACAAACAACATTGTCGGAATGTAACAACATTGTCTCGATGGACCTTACAATCTTGTCAGACCGTAAAATGCAAATTTTAACCCGAATGTGTCTGACTGCTCGAGTGTGTGTCTGGTGAGCGTAACAAGTCCATGCATATAATAAGAACCAAACAAACACCTTTCTTCTCGGTTGTTTAGGTGAAACCTTTGATTAAGGATCCAATCTTATGGTCATACTCTTTGCAGCCTGATTCGATCTTTCACAAGCAGTGTAAAGGCAAATCAAATCAGTGATACAAAGGTAGTGTGAGGAAATTGCCGCTGAGATTATAGACTTGATTTTGGCAAATATTACTCACGGGAATCGAATGTTCCTGGGACATGGCTAACATTGTTTAATGTCACAGCTTTGACTGAAGCACTGTGACAAAAAGCCAATGATTTTGGAGACTGACATGACTTTTGTCAGTGTCACCTTCTTAAAGTACAACTGTAGTAATGAGTAACCGGCGACAAGAAAATCATTTTGAACCATCTGACTTTTACGGTGGAATGTATTTTACCTCAACAAAAAATTACAATACTGAGTTCATAACTTATATACAGATAGATTATGTGTGCACAACAAAAGAACGATCATGAAATTTATTATTTGAAACGTGTTTTAGGTTTGCAACAAGAAATCATGCGATATTATAAACGGTTCTAGGTATAATCTTTTCCAATGGACCACGAATTTCACCTTAAGAGTTTCGTGTACCAATATATTTTTGTGTATATTCATTCCAGCCCCTTGAATATACATCATGTTTCGAAAGGAAGGTTGCCAGAACTTCGAAAAATGGTGGTTCATTGTCTTTGATATTTTGATTCAGCGAACAGTTCGAAAATCTCGCATTGTCTAATACAAGGTACAAATAGTTTTGTTCATGACGCATTCCCTTTAAATGTAATTTGCTTTGCTGGTCAAATAATTCATTTTGTCCATTACCTAAGACAAATACTTGCAGTCAGTTTGAATGGATTAGATAAGTAGATTGGCAATTTGCATCGAGTGCTGATTCATGATGACGAGCCAGGTACTTCTGTTGGAATTAAAATATTGACATTGTCACTTCTTCATGTCTACTTTTGTGGAATTTTGTGAAGCAAATCAAAGCTACAGTTAAGCATTTTATATGAATTCAATGAGGTGCTGGCTTGCTTAAATGGCAACCGAGTAATTTTAATCTCATTTCATACAAGTCCGACTATTACCAGAACATTTAGTTTTCTTCATTGAATGGTAATATGGTTTGTAACACTTCATGCACTTCATAAGAAAAATGCTTGAAATTTCTAATGAAGTGTATCCAGCCGTTACGAGCAACTGAAAAGTTGAAAAAATTAGAAATGGTAGGTAATTCCGGGAGAAGCTGAACAAATGAAGCAGCTCTAAAGCAGAAAATGGGGACGACAAAATTATCAAGCTTGTCAAAAGAAACTCCAGTGGTAGCCATATACTCAGAGATGACCAGGTAATGGCCTTGATTGGTATACCTTTATCAACATAACTAGATTTCGATTGTTCCAATACCACAGAGGGTAAAATTCCTATCATTTTGGAACAATGGTGCATCAAAAGCACCACGTGAAATTCTTTCGTTCTCTTCTTTGTTCTCTCCGTTTACAAAATGATAGAAATTTCACGAGCTGATGTAACCTTTTGGGGCAATAGCTGATTGTTTGGTATTTCATCCAAATAATTTCCATATTAGTTGATTCTTCCTTAATTCGGATTGATCTTAGTGATGCAAGGACTACAAAAGGCGTACACTATGAAGACGAAACTGCATCGTTGATTGGGAAGTATGGTTGGTGAATATGACCCGGGGGAATCAAGTCTGTCTGCGCTTACAAGAAACCTTGTCCTGGAGTGTTTAGTGCCACTGATGGGCCTCAGTCACTGCTAAGTTTGACAAAAAGTCAATGATGTTAGAAGCTGGCTTGGCTTTTGTCAGTGTCACCTTCTTATGTAGTAATGGGTAACTGGGGACAAAAGGGATAACAGTTGAGCCAATTGACTTAGTACGGGCCAATTTGATTGCTCCATTTGCCATGTTATTCTGTTCAAGTTGTTTTATGTTTATGATGTACATTGATTATCACTTGCGTTGAATTTATACATAAGTTTTACCAAGGGGAAAGTTTATTAACTTTGCGTGATGGTTTTTTGCTTGTAAACTCTGTACTTTATGAAGAAAAAAAATATTATATTTGGGAGGAATTGTAATGTAAAGATGTGTTTTTTTTATGTAAGATTATTTTGTGTGTCACGGGCTAACTGTAAGTTTAATATAATTTATTTATTTGTAAAGATAATGCGACAGCTTTAATGTCCTTGAAACCAGAATTCGTCGCTTTCATACCTTTATTTCACTGAGAAGGTGAGACTAAGACTTAAATGGGCATTGAAATCTACATGGATCCCAAGACTAAATTAGGTTGGAATTCCTTTAGAGATCAAAGTCCTATTGAGCATGCAGACAAAGCTGGTCTGCTCTTATCAGTGTAAACTGTCCACCACAACAAAGCAGGACTTGATAGAATTTGGCACACTATGTGGCTGATTTCAATCCATAAGAAACAATGAAGTGTTGTAATATGGGACACAGTTCACAATGGTGACTCATACATTACTTTTGATATCAGCCAAATAGGGTAATAAGATGGTTTGGGGCAGTTATTTAGATTTAAACATAAAGGTTTCAAAACTTTTTAGCCGATTTTTATTTGCATGGAGTAAGTTTCAAAATGTTACGCATTTTGAAATGTTTTTAAATGTTATGTTATGTTATTATTCATACCATCATAACCAGTGGTTGTTTGTATGTTCTGGGTCATCTGTCGCTTTATCTGTTTGTCAATTAGTATATCAGCCATAAACTGTACTTTAAGTAAATTCTTCAGGTTTTTTTGCTGACATGTTGTGGTTGCATTTGTATTTACTTGAGTCAATAGAGGCTAAGTGCTTATGGATCAAGATAGATAATGATCATCCAATCAAAGCAGAGGATAATTTATGCAATGTAGTCTGGGATTGTTTATTGCTGCTATGGAGATAACCAAGGATTGTTGTCACTGGATGAAGCATCTCCAAGTCATTCATGAGGCACACTGCACCAGGATATTAAATGTTTTTCATTTGAATTTACCTAGTTAGCTGTGGCCACTTTATCATATTTCCATATTCAATGGCTGGCTCCAGCCAGTTTAATGATGCATATTTAGGGTGTGCTTAAGGAATGATTGAGTGGAAGTCTTCGATGGGGTAATTCTATCGAATTTCTGGTTATTAGATGACCAAGCTGCTTCTATACCTTGATATTGATTGACTAAATCACTAGGTTTGCTGACCACTTTCCAAAGGATTCAATGCTACTGATGTTAAGTATGGCAGTGAACTATAATAGTTACCCTTTCTATGTGAGCTGAGTTTGTAATTGCTAGAAGTCATTAGATGAATAAGAAGTTAGAAATTTGTATGATACAAAAGAATTATGTCCTATTGAATGTGACTAACAGGATACGTAGAATTAAGGAATGAAGAACGGTGGTTATTTCAATCAAATAAACCATATTCTTCGGTTAGTCTCGCTACCTTGAGATCATAAAACAGTACGAGTGTCTAGCAGGACATTTGTCAATTCGTATCGTCGAATTGCTGTGTACCAGGAGTGGCTAGCTGGATAAAGGCAGGGAATTCGCGAGACAAAATAACCTTGTTAAAAAACGCACTTTCTTGTGTAAATTTTCCTTTCTACATGCCACATACTCTTTGTAATTTTTTATCACTAACAACATCAAGTGAATCTTCCTTCTCCCAGAATGATGGTTGAACAGCAAATTCCAGCAGCCGTCCCAAAGGTTTGGAAAAGCCAGAACCAAATATAGATCTTTAAGGTGTACAGCTTGGCGCCAGGGCTTGGTTACAAGGGAACAGTGATCAAATGGAGCAATGAAGCGTCAGAAGGACCCCAATGCAGCACTTACATACACGTGCAGCTGCACCGGGATCGCACAATGGTAAAAATCTCATTGATACATTAGGAATGTGTTGCAGACTGCTATTGCCACATTCCTACTGCGTCATCAGGTTTTTCAGGAGCTTTGGCAGACCAAAAACGTAAATACAAGAAGTTTAATCAGACAGATTTAAATACCAAAAAGGTGAGGCAAAACATTGGTGTCTAATAATTCGTTTCTTGATTGTGTTACAATTGAAACCATTTTGGATGTAAAAAGAACAAATGAAGTGCTGGAAACTCAATAGCCTAATCTATTGAACTTTATAAAGTTCCGAATTGTCCAAAAATTGCTAAACTCACATTGATAGACAAAATCTTAAATTGAAATACAGGTACTTCAGACATTTTGCACCAAACTACGGTTCACTTTGCTTTTCCCCGGTCGATTATCAAATACTCTCTGCCCCCTGCATCTGAAAAGACACTAAATACATAGGAATTAGATGATCTGATGTATTTATTCCAGCAGTTTGACTGACATCAAAGTGATCCTACGATCTCATAGAGGGTTAGGATGCAGGATGCACCTAGGCTGTGTGGTGCAAAAGGATGTAAGATGGGTTCATCGTTGAACTTTATTCCTGTTACATAACCGTAAAATATGCCCTGGAACAAATGTAAAAATTCCTTAACGGGAACGTTAAAACGTGTAAAGATCTATCCTATAGGGACAATTAATAGAGCAATGTACATCAGTGTCACATCTACAGCTTTTTCATACTTGACAATAATTTAATATGGGTGCTTAATAATAATAAGCGTAATTTCTTTGTTACAATTGAAACTAAAGAGGTGGTAATGTAACCTCAATATTATTTGGTAAGTACCTGCACAACCATGATTAATGAAAGTCATTAGAGAATTATGGGGGTGATATGTAATTGTGATGGTGGCAATTATTAGTAATTATTGGCAGTAATGACAGGTCAAAGCAATTGTGACTGTGAGTGTATTTAGCTTATTAATTCTGTACCTGATTAATGCAGGTACTCACACAATGAGGGTTATTTGGCAGGAGCTTGTAAGGTATGAGGAATAGAGAAATATGCGGAATGTACACGTTTTGTAACTCATCTATCATTGATCCGTTTATGTGCAGAATAAGTTTTCCGTTTCACTTTTTTCTGACACTCGGACATTTTTAGATATAAATGTCTCATTCTCGCCACGTGTGATATTCTATAGGTTACCCTTAATCAGAATCACAATTCAAGTTACCAGTGGTAAAGATATATAGGAATATATTTGTCTTGTTTCCAAAACAGAACAGCAAATACATACTAATGGTGATCTTAAAGGTAGCAATTGTAATTCTCACATGACACGCAGCAGTTAAAAACGAAGACATTTCGCTCTCCACTGACCAAATGCCATTTGTATGATAAAGGTATCACTGGCTTTATGTGGCCGTGGATTAGTTCCAAGCCATTTAACGTGTATTTGATGGACGAGGATGTCAGGATGGAGAGATAGAGAGATGGAGTGAAGGAAATCAAGTGGAAAGACAGAATAGAATAGTGGAGAGTGTATACTTATCGTTGTGACAAGCTCCGAGTCAGGGGTCAAGGTTAATGTTGATCGGTTACTTATTTGTGTTTGGCATTGGCACTGAGATCTTTTCTTGTTTTTGGTCAGGAATGAGTAAAAATGAATCCGGAATGGCAAGGAATGGGCTGGAATATTTCACAGCCTAAAATTGAGCGAACGAGAAGATATTCTTCGATCTTTTTCTTCGATCATAATTTGAAAATCAAATCAATACTTTTTCTTTTTCGATAAAAATATTAATGAAAATGAAGAATTATTGAAATTATTTTAGGTGACGTCATGCTGCCACTAAATTGGTGGGTACCATGGTATCTACGGCACTGGTATCTGTGGCAACGGTACTGGTCAGCTTTACTCAATGGTAAGAGTTACTAGTACTACTTGGTGGTGGTATCTGTGTAACTCTGCAACATTAAACCAAAAAGACACAATGGTTTTACCTGGTCTTTATGCTTTTAATTATTTTCAGAGAATAAACCCCAAAATACATCCTACTGTGCTAGTTACAAGAACAAACCCACGGAGGGAACCTGTTTTTGCTTCTTAAGGTGGTGGGAAGGATTTTAAAATGCCGTCTACAGAGGTACCAGTGCCCCACAAATGATTAATTGCTGGTCGCTGATAAGGAACTGCGACGGTTGCCACCAAAAAACTTAAAATAAAAAAATCCGGCTAACCAGTATTTTTTGTATCACAAAACTGTCTCCATAAAAATGACAATTTATCAAAATTGCGTTGTGCACTGTGCATCAACAATAACATTTAAGACAACAATAAGTGACATGTCTCCTGCACAAAATAAAGTCCCCAATTTTTTTAACCATTTCCCCCGCAAAGAATTGCTCTGAAATTGACCCCAGTTGATTGATCGGTTGTTTCCTGGCTGAGATCAAAGCTCATTTGTACCTGGCTAATCATCCCCGAACAATTACCTTTGTAACATGACTCGCTGGTAATACACCGAGCCCGATATCGATAAATCACTGATTGTCAAACAATTGACAGAACAACTGGCGAAAACAAAGGCAGAAAAAAAGTAATGAAACTAATTGAAACTTTATCCCCAATTACCGTGTGTGTGGATTGCGCATTTTGGTTCTTGTCTCGGACTGTGGTTGGTAAAAATTGTGCGGCAGGTATTAAAAGCTGAATTTTTTCATTTTTGTTTGAGGTGACTTGCTGAACTGCGATGTAACAGACGTAAGGCCTTTTTTTTTAATCATTTGGATTACATTGCACTTTCAGGATTTTCAAAGTGCGGCGATCGGAAAAAAAATA